>PVLA01015746.1:0-23776 GCA_004027455.1 Hydrochoerus hydrochaeris
CTTCTTCTTTCTTCTTCTTCTTCTTTGTCTTTTTGAGACAGGATTTCACTATGCAGTTCAGGCTGGTCTTGAGTGCACATAAACCCAGGATGGCCTTGAACTCATGGCAGTCCTCCTGCGTCAGCCTCTTGAGTGCTGATATTACAGGCATCACCTTGACCTTAACAACTTCTTATGATTTTCAAATCAGTTTCCTCTCACTACTCCCCACCAAGTACCAACATGGTACTTTTATAACTGAGGTGATGACATTTAGGAAGCTGAGGACTGTGGCACCACTTAACCATGGTGCCTCAGAAAAGTAAAAGAGGCCAAGGTAGTACCTGCTAGTATCAACCCCCACACCTGCACATTTAGGTCACAACACTAGAAGCATCCTTGGAATGCTCTCTCTGCATCAGGACTGCTTTTTTGCTACCCACAATTTTGTTCTGCCATGGATAATTTGCCTTTCTCTTTGGATTATTTAGCATGCTTTTTATTACAAATAACAGAAACAAAATCATTTAAAATAGCTTAAATTACAAGGAGAATGTCTTATGCCCCACAAAATGTCTGGACATGGGTATTGCTCAGGTTGGTCAATCATTAGCTCTACACCATCATCACTGACCCAGATACTTTTAATCTCCTTATCCTGTCCTATGTATCTCTTCTTTCTTTAAGAGTTGCTTCCAAGTTGCTGCAGATACTATTGATCAGAAAGAAGGAAATGAATTTACATCTTGTGGAAGATAGTATTTGTGCTTTACCAGATTCCCTTGAATCCGCTTCTCTTCCTCCTTTCTTTTTTGTATTCTTTTCAGTGTGGTGTTGAGATTGAACCCAGGATTTCCTGGCATGCTAGGCAGGTACTCACTGTATCACCCAGCTACAGACCCAGCCCTCTCCCTTTAACTATTTGTGTGCCTGTACATTTTGCTTTTAATGCTCAGCATCTGTGGCTTCTCAGGAGTACTGCACTGGACAGCAGCATTGCCGACAAGAGCAGAGAGGTATATTCAGGCTGTTTTCCTCTTGCAAGGTCCTGGCCCATATACAGGTGGTGCAGGAGTGTGAAATCCAGCTCCCTTCCTCAGGAAGCCACTCAGTGGTAAAACTGATACTCTAGAATTCTGCAGGCTCAAGTCGAGTCCCCTTTGCCTGTCTGCTCTCCCCACTGTCCTGTCACTCCCTCTCTGGAAACTCTTTAGGTCATTTCCATTTGCACATGACTTCCCAGGTCAAATTAAAATTTATAGTGCTGAGGATGAATCAAGGAATTCTAGGCAGGCACTCAACCATCGAGTATACATCTATATTTAATTCCAACAGAAAGTCATAGCAGCTCTCTGTCAGGGACCTGGCCATCATCCCCAATCTTCCAAATGAGTGTACGGTGAAGGCTTAAATAAATGAGACAAGTGGTATGATTTTAGGGTTCCAGGAGGATCAAAAACCTCTACAGAGTTTGAGATTCTGGGGGCTGACAAGGAATGTCTCTGGGCAGCCCATATTTGTTTAGTTTTCAAGCAAAGAAGGGGTGAGAGTGAAAAAAGCAAGAAACTGAGCAGGACCTTGGGAGTGGTTCAAGGACTTTTCCAAGTAACAGATCATGTTAATTTAGGAGAAGCATTTTATGTTAATTTGGGAGAAGTATTTTAGGAGTAAGTCTCTAGGTTGCATTTCTCTCCTGTAGTGAAATGCCTGCAGCTACAATCTTTATTTAAATTAATTGGGGTTAGAGCCAGGTGTTCTCAACTGTGGCCTTATCTTGCCCTTGGAGGCATCTCTTTGTTCTCAAGTTGGCCATGCCCCAGCCATGCCACAACCCTGCACCTGTGTTTAATCTCCAGCTTCAATGGCTTCCAACAGCTTTCCAGCAAACTTATCCTACCTCTCATTGATCAGAAATGTCACATGCTCACACCTATACTAACTCTGCCTCAAGAGGAATGGAATTACCAAGATTGTTTCAGAGACTGATCTTAATTTACTTTTGGAGCTGGGGAACAGTTCAGAGTCCCAGGAGCATATAGGTGTGGCTATTGTGTGTGTGCGTGCATGTGTATGTGCATGCGTGTGTGTGTGTGTGTGTGTGTGTGTGTGTGTGTGTGGTGGTGGCAGTGGAGGTGGCAGAGATGATGTGAAGGATCAGGCTTTATCCTTCAAGAGAACTGAGAAGGAAGAAGGCAACCAACAGTGTATTTTCTCCAAGTTCTGATTCACATCTGGAAGAGTATGAAGATAGCTATCATTGCCTTAAAATGTACTATTTCTCTCTTTCTATTGATGGAGTATGGGGCTTACCATTAGAAATTGCTGGGAGATATTCATTGTCTTTTAGTTTCCAGTAATACTATACAGAGATCAGGTACAATTACAGCTTTTATAGTTTTTAATCCTTTGTTTGGAAGACTTTTTTTTTTTTTTTTGCCTGGAAGGTTTTTACAATTTTCTCTTTATGTCTTCATCTGAAATGTCATGATATTGTTATTTGAAATAGTTTTATTTTTATTTATTGTGCTGACCCTTGGCAAGTATTTTGATTTTGGAAAGTCACATTCTTTCATCCTATTTCAAATATCTGATAAATAGTATTATTTCTTGTAATTTCTTCTCTCCTTTTTTTCCCCCATTCTCTTTCTGTGTCTCTTAATAGGGAAAGACTCTCTGGCTAATTGCTTATATTTTAAAAATTCCTAGGAAGAGAGATCCAAGCTAACAGGTCTGCTGTCTTGCTGTGTATTGCACCCATCACATTGTGGCACAGCAAGAAGGCCTTTGCCAGGAGCAGACCTGATGCCAGTGCAATGCTCTTTTGATATAGGGGAAGGAAACTCCTGACTACTATATCCACAAGTTCATGTTCTCTAAAATCGAAGAATGAGTTTTAGGAACAATGGAGGAAAGCAGAATATATTTATTGACAGAATTTTAGGAAAACAATATATTTATTGACAGAATTTTAGGAAAACAGAATATATTTATTGACAGAAAGAAGGCTTTTGTCTGAGAGAACAGAAGGGGTCCTGAGCGGGTTGCCAAGGACTCTGTCTTTTCCAGGGACTTTTATAGAGTAAAATCATGGGTTCAAGGTGGGGAAAACCAGGAACTCACAAGGCAGATGGGCATAAGGTGGGACAGAACTATGGTTAGCCAGTAAGGTTAAAATTCAGGTAAAATTGATTACATTAGGGACAAATGGAGAAGCAATTCATGTAGAAAGGGGGCATTCTTAGGGTTGTGACTCTTCCCTAGGGGGTTGGAATGGTGACTCCTGGCTTCCTCAGGGTGATATGGAGCTCACTGAGGACTGATTTAGAATATCAGTCCTTAGGATATGGATACATTTGTTTGATTTTTGTCTTGAGGCCTGGCCCACACCAGGAGGGGTCTGTCTCCCCCATAGTTGCAAGGTATCTGGGCTTCTGCGCTGGCTCCTTTGGGGACCCAGCCCTGTCTCACTGCCTATAGTATTTCTAACTAACTCAGCTGCCTGCAACACTTTCACTGCCCTACTTTAAGAACGAAAGGCCCTCTTTACAAATGATCCAGGTTCAATGTTTTGTTACAGCAACACAAAGTGGACTAAGGTAGAAAGTCAGGATACCTGAGGTATATCTATCTGTATCTGTTGAAATTCAGATTGTCCTTTGGCCTGCAAAAGACCTCAGTATATTCCTTTTCTTCATCTTCTTCTCTTTTTAAGGCTTATGACCACTAACAAATCTATTTTCAGAATTGGGTACTCATTTATTGTTCATCCATCTATTCTCTGTCTCCAACTTCTGTCTTTTTATTTAATCACTTATTTTCATATTAGAGTACTTTTGGAAAGGAAATAAAAATGTGTTAGTGTACCATTTTTAATCTGAATTTTTTTGGTTTGTTTGTTTGTTTGTTTTTTGGCTGGCTGTGAACTCTTGGTCTTAAGGAATCCTTTTGCCTCCACCTCCCTAGTAGCTAAGATTATAGGTGTGCACTGCTACACCTGGTTCTTGAGCAGGATTTTTGTTTTTGTTCCATACTGTACCACACAGAAGAAAAATTAAAATTAAGAGAGTTTAAATATGTTATTGAAGCTACTGAGTTGCAAAGAAACTAGCATAGCTTATACTCTTAAGTACCTGTCTAATATAGAATGGAAAACGTGTTACAAATATCCTCAGCACAGGACAATGTACAGATATGAATCATGTTTCAAAGTTGTGAGTTGTGTGGCTCTGGGAAGCCTTTTGGTCAAGTGATTAACTGCAGGACCTATTTTCTTTCTTGCTTTCTTTTTTTTTTAGGACCTATTTTCTATTTTGCCTTCCCTCACCTTTACAAGAAATTGTCAAAGCAGGGAACACTTGGGAATGATCAACTAGAATGCACACTGTCAGACATTTTAAACAGATTGAGACACATGTTCTTTCCTAGAAAAGTTACTTGGAAACCACTTTTTGGTAGTCTAATACTTTTACTGAGGACTAATTCGCTCTGATTGTTTTGTCTTAATAATTTCTGGTTAGCAAGGAATTCTATTATGTTTTGTTTTAAACTTCTGTCTTCTTGGGGGCTACGGATGGAAGAGGTCCTGAGTTGGATCCCCAACACCACAAAACAAACAGCAAAAACAACCACAGCAACAACACTGTCTCCTTGTTTTCAGGTTTGTCTGTCACCTTAAATTAAACATGTAACAAATGTTAAAATTCCAAGTAATATGCCGCCAAAGAATAATCAATATGAGATTCTAACATGAAGGACCAAATCACTGTAAATCTGATTTTTTTAAGAAAATTGCTGAGTACCTACTCTAATTATATCACTGCTTGAAGATTATAGAAATGTCTGGAAAGAATGGGCAAGAGAGATGTTTTATGAAACATGTCTTTGCATGGAGTGGATATATTATGAGACTACCCTTTTTCCTTGGGAGATGGCTGGAAGTGCCATTTCTAGTTCCTCCATCTCATCTAATGAAGCTTGTACAGAAAACTGGTGAAGTTTCTTATGCAAGGAACTTTAATTTGTGATTTAACAGTACGAAGAATAGTAGACTGGAGCTTAAGCCCTGCTCAGGCAATGTCAAGGGCCAAGGAAGAGCTCTTGCTGTGATGGCAAAGGGTGATATGGAAGTGGGGAGTGGAATTATTTCTAAAATGCACTGCTGTATGGGGAGCAGTGTGATTCTTCCCATTGACCATGTGGGCAGTGCCTGAAAGTCAGTATGGGGTGGTCTTGGTTCCAGATACTAACGTTGCCTTGAATGGTCGAGGCACTACAGCACCAAGAAGAGACGGAAGAGAATTCCCAGAAGCCTGAAGAAGCTGTGGTGAGGGACCATCATCAGTACAATCATCTGTAATTTATCAAGGGACCAGAGCACAAGTGGAGGCTATTCAGGTTAAAAACTCAATTACAATACAATTCCGACACTAATCACCACATGGACTTAATGTCAGAAACTCCACAAGTTATTGACACAGCCCTACCTGGCTGTCACAACCAAACTTATGTCTAGATTTTGCCAAATGTTCTTGGGGGGCAGAGCAAGGGAGATTACCCGCAGTCGAGAACCACTAACTTAAAGTAATCCTTTTCTAAAAGAGATTTTGTTATTTGAGTAACCATCTAATTTATTTGTTTTATAAACCTGGAAAGTTATACATATATTTTTTGTTTGTTTTTTAGTCTTGCTATGTTGCCCATGCTGGCCTTGAATTCCTGGGTTCAAGCAGTTCTCCTGTCTCAGCTTTCCAAGTAGTATGCACTACTGTGTATGATATATGCTTTTAAAACTAGGATATAGGTATAATTCAACTTTTGTGATTGTTCATGCCCTTAAATAGGTTCACAGTCCTCTTATGGAAAATTTGTCTCACTTTGATCTAAAACACTGGCAGACTTTTGAATAGTCCTTAGATTTTTGTTTGTTTGTTTTGCAGCACTAGAAATTGAACCCAAGGCCTTCACACTGAGCTACAACCCCACCCATTTTTATGTGCATTGTTTCAATTTTGAGACAAGATCTCACTAAGATGTCCAGGCTCAGTTTAAATTTGGGATTTTCCTGCCTAGGCCTCCCAGGGTGCTGGGATCTCAAATATGGGCCACCAGCATTTTTTTTTTTTAATTTGCTATGCTTTGAAGGCCTTCACACAACAGGCTTTGATGACCTGCTTCCACTGCTTAGAACTTCCTTCCACATATTTTGACAATAGCAGAAGTTAGGGAAGGTAATGGAGTTGAGTGAGCATCACCATCTGTTAATCCAGAGGCTTGGGACCAGAAAATTTCCTTTAGTAATTCAGGAAAACAAAAAAACATATTTTTTTGAGATAATCTTATTGTGTAGTTCATGCTGGCCCTGAACTCATTGTGTAACCCAGGCTGGCTTTATTGTCACAGTGATCTTCCTGCCTAAGTGCTGCCTCTTGAATGCTGAGATTACAGGGGGAAACCATCATACCCAGCTAGAAGCAATATAAAGAGATATTTAAGTGATAGATAGAACTAATTTTTATGTTTCAGCATATTCTACTTCCTCTACCCTTTTAACTACTTTAGTTTAAGTTATTATTTTAGCGTATTATGCTAAAAAAAAACCCTATAAAGAATCTGAGATGTCACATTGCTTACAAGTCAGCCTGTTATTGTTAAGAAGTGCAGGCAAAAAGCATGGCAATCTTGAGTCAGAGACAAATCTCTTTTTATTATAGCAAAGTAAGGATGAGCACAGTATTTTATTGTCCCTCTCTCCTCTCAAATCCCACCAGGGTGATGCAGAGGCTCTACTGGTTATCTTAGCATTTTTAAGCAGCTATGCAAGTTCAGAAATGCTGAACTTTAGGAATCTATTGCTTTTATAGTGAATGATATACAAGCCCTTTCTTGTCTGGGGGAAGACTTTATCACAGAAATGGCCCAGGTAAAGGGCTATTGGAGCCCATGTAGTGATGCTCAGAGCTGATGGAGGTGTTCTCAACAACTACATCTGTGTCTGAGGCTGCATATTAATGTACTTTGGGCAAGCCAAACAAGTCAGATGAAATATAGAAATGAACTGTTTAGAGGCATTTTGACTAAAAGGTTGTGATATACATTTTCAGTAGCTTGACTAACACATCCATACTAACTAGGACAATCAATATTTTTTAGTAATATGTTATTTCTTAGAGTTAATTGAAAAGAGACAAAAGTAAAAATACAGTAAACAGCAAAATACATACTTAAGCAGTGAGGCCAATTTCAGTTGTACACATCTCCATGTCTTTGCAAGAAGTTTGGAATGAGGACTATAGATCTCTGAGGCTTCTCAACTGGTTTCAGTCCTATGCTCTCAGAGTAATTTGGTTGGCTTATGGGTTTGTTCCCCAATAGCTGTAGAGCCAGAGAATTCAGTATTAACTTAGTATAAGAAGCTGGAAATCTCAGAAAAAGAGAGACCAAGGATGCATCCACAGACTGAGGCTGAATACCTGGAAGCTCCCTGGGAAGTTGCTGGTGTGAGTCTGCTCTGAAAGCCAAGGAAGTACAGCCTAATGGCTGCCAGAAGTGGCAGTGACAATAGACATGTCTGCTCAAGGAGAACTGAGCTTGCAAGTGCTGGTGGGCTTCCTCCTCCTTCTGCTTTTATTTTATCCAGGCTGAAAGCACATTGAATGGTGATATTCACATTTGGGGTTTACTCCTCAGTTTAATGATGCACAGGTCAATTTTGTTTGAAAACCCCTTCATAGACATACCCACAAGTGCTTTAGTAATCTATGAGTGTCTCAATCCTTTCAAATTGACAATGATCACAAATGCTATCTACATATTCCAAATCAGGACAATTGAGGTTTAGAAAGCTCACCTGCCCATAAGCCTGGCATGGTGGCACATGCCTGTAATCCCAGCACTTTGGAGGCTGAGGCAGGAGGATCACCATGAGCTTGAGGCCAGCCTGAACCACAAAGTGAAACCATGTCTCAAAACCAAAATCTAAGCCAAACCAAACCAAACAAACCAAACCAAACCAAACCAAACCAAAACAAAACAAAACAAAACAAAAAGTTAACTTGTGCAAAGCCATGTGACTAGAAAGCCATGATGCTAAGATTAGAGTACAAGTGCATTGGTGTCAACTGTTTATTCTCTTCATGCTTATAATGATGTTTTGGAATGTAAAACAAATACAAATAAAATATTCCATCCAGAGACTAAACTTTTTACACTTGATATCTTTGGTAAGTGATGCTCTTGGGAAGGAAGCATTCCCACTAATTGAATTTTCTAGCCCAGGGCTACTCAGAATGTTGTTTGCAATTTATGCCAACCTGTGAACTATTGATTACTATTCCACAAAGTACAAAGCTGAGATTAAGTATTTAGACACTTTTATAACAATCAAATATTGCTGAGACATCCAAGCATATAATCAGTGGACTTGTCTTGTTGAACAAAGGTCTGGGAAAGTTCAAGTGTTATTGAACTCAATATGGTGAGTCTCATATGCAAATGTGGTGAGACCTGAAGATTTGTCATGCACAGCAGAGACTGGAAATAAAAAAAGAAACTGATCCTTCACCACAGATTGTTTGAGCGCTATTCTAAGATGACTTATACAGAACAGTTAAATCACAGATTAATCTATGCAACCATTTCTGAAAGTTTTTTTTTAAGATTATTATACTTTTTGGTTGCAAGGGGTCATGTTGCAGGTCTTTCATGAGGTCATTGTAGAGTTTAAGACTACGTGGATGGTAATGGGTGGAGAAAGGTATGGAGTCCTGTCCTTGGGGTGGGCAAGGATGTCGACAGGCTGGATGAGGATGAGTGAGACTTTCCCAAGGCTAATCAGGGAAGTGGAACACACATAGCCTAGTTTGGATCTACTTTGTGTGTGTGGTGGTTCCAGGCTTGCACATGATAAGCACATACTTTACCACTGAACTATACCCCAGATTTATGGGGGGAGTGTTAAAAAATGCAGTGCTGGGGATCAAACCCAGGAACTCTGCATGTGAGCTAAGTGCTCTATCCTCGAACTACATCCCCAGACCTCGTAGTTTGGATCTTAAGTGTTTCCTGGAAGTACCATATGGTAAAGATTTGGTTTTCTGCAGGGCACTATTGGGAGGTGGTAGAACCCAGAAAAGATAAGGCCTGGCTAGGTGTATTTAGGTCTTGGTGGGGGGTGTTGTCCTCAAAGGAGTACATGGGGCTAAAGCTTTGTTTCTTTTGCTTTCCCAGGTGTGGGGTAAGGGGTTTTACTCTGCCATACACTCCTCCCATGTTGTGTGGTTTCATGCCTGGCCTAAAAACAACAGGGCCAGCTGATAATAGACTAACACCTCTACAACTATGAGCCAAAATAACCTTTTGTCTCTATAATTCTATTATCTTGGTCTCTGTTGTAGCAATGGAAAGCTGACCAACATACATTTGTGGAAACAAGATAGGTGGTCATGTACCAAGGAGAAAAGGCATCAGGAGACATGGGCAGGATTCAGGACAAATGTACTGAGAGATAACTATAACAAGGCCTGGATTATGTTTATCAGAGTACCTATGAGGTCTAGCATGATCCAAGGCTGGTAGGTAGAGGTATGTGAGAACAGTGGATTGAGCAGCCAGTGTGAGGAAAGAAAAAGAAACTCTTTTTGAGCAGAGTCTGTAGTCCCATTATCCAGGATAAATTTTACCTTGAAAATTGTAATGATTAAAAATCTTACTTGAAT
The DNA here is from genome assembly GCA_004027455.1 of Hydrochoerus hydrochaeris. Taxonomy (NCBI): domain Eukaryota; kingdom Metazoa; phylum Chordata; class Mammalia; order Rodentia; family Hydrochaeridae; genus Hydrochoerus; species Hydrochoerus hydrochaeris. Next base: position 9,693 of record PVLA01015746.1, read on the forward strand.
TCTGCTGCCCACGTAGAGCATATCTTTTTATCTAATAATCTATCTACCACCTACTTACCTATCTATCCACTGATGAGTCATCTATATATCAATCTGTCCATTCATACATCTACCCATCTATCCACCCGTTATCCATCCATCTAGCCATTCATTCATCCATCCATTATTCCACAAAACGTGACAAAAAATAAGATGCTTAATGCTTTTATAAGAATGAGGTGAAAAAGACAGTATTCTTTACTTTGACATTTTGATTTTTAAACACTGATCATGTGAAACTGTTAACAAAAACTATTAATCATTGTCTTAGTTATTTTCTCATTGCTGAGACAAAGTACCCAACACCCAAAGTTAAAAAAGGAAAAGCTCATCTTAGCTTATAGTTTGCAAAGGTTTCAGTCTGTATCTGGCTGGCTTCAAGGCAGGGTGGCATGGCAAGGGGCCCTCGCAGAGGAGAAACAGTCCCTGACAGTCCAGGCAGGCAGTAGCAAGTGTCATTTCATTTTATCTCATACAAACTACAAACTTTTGGCTGGTGCCATCTGCACCTAAGGTGGACTGTCCCATCATCCACACTCAGAATTCCAATCAGTGGACTAATTTAGTGCTATATACCCTAATCCTGGTATCACACAACCTAGATCTGGCTAGCTCTGAAAAGCTTCCCTTGAGAGTGCTGAGGTTTGGAGGGGACGTCTAGATACAAGCCGTAACTTTTATCTGTATCTATCTATATTATCTATATATCCATATAATTTATATCTATCTCAAAACAGTACTACTAGGGTGAAGATTTTAACTAGAATTATTCAGATAAATTCCAAGACACCCATTGATGTTATAAAACATTTCAGTTGCCACCATTAGCTTTTCTGGTATGTCAATGGCCTGGTTAAAGTTTTTTGGTATAATATTTGAAATGTAATGTAGAAATTTTGAATTGCAATAAAAGCCATTATAAAACTTTACTTCCCTAGTTTTCATTTGGGGCAATTTTGTACTTGGAATTTTTCCTATGAAGCATTATAGCTGTATCATATGTGTATAGTTCTTTGAAAATAATAGTTCTAGTTTTACTCTGCTGAATGCATATGAGCTTTGTACTTATTTCAGAAGTATTTTGAAATAAATACAACAATTATATTCTTTTATGTTATTGCTATATAATTTTAGAATCCCTGTTTATTTTACTATGTTATTTTTACTGATATAATAAATGTGGTATTCTTCATGTCAGATTCACAGGTATCTCTGCTGGTGATTACTAATATGCTGTGAGTAAAGGTCTCCATGAAGGACATATTGCTGCTCAAGTCTCACAAAGCTCATCGTCTTTACTAGGTAACTACTTGAAAATAAAATATATAAACATTTTGTCAACAATGTAAAATACCACTATAAGGTATGAATTACTGCAACTCATGAGACTAGATGGATGAATGGGTGAGTGGATTATGGATGGATAGATGGTTGGATGGATAAACAGATAGGTAACAGTTTTCTATCCAAACACAGTGAATTAAAAGACAGCAACCATTTTCTTGTTTCATGAACCTGCTTTTTGAATAACCTCATGGAGATGGCTCATTCCTACTCCCCACATCAGCTGAGTGGCTTAACCAGGAGCTGGAGGATCAGAGAGCGTTCATATAGCTGGCAAAATTATTACTGGTTTCTGGCTGAAACCTCATGGGGAACCAAGAGCCAGGGTTAGGTTCTTCTGGATGTTGATTTCCACGTGGCTTTGAGTTTTTTATTTCATGGTGGCTAAGTTCCAAAAGTGAGTAACTCCCAACTTCTGCTTGGCATGAGTTGTATTTACCCTTTATGGCTTGGCTGAGTCATAAAGCATCATTTTCACCATACTCTCTTACACTAGTGACATTGTGCTTATAGGATGTGTAGCAGAAGTAATAGCCAGAAAGTATCTCCAGAAGTTGCCAAAATCCCCTAGTGGGCAAAATTTCCCTGGATGAAAACTCTACTGATATGATCACAAAGACCTTCCCATGTTAGAGAAGAATGGCATGTTCCTGAAAAGGATGTGGGGCAAGAGATTGTTTTGGTCATTTGTGAAAAATAAGATCTACTATGACAACATTTTAAGCAATGCGATAGATGAAGGCTTGTGTTCTCCCAAATTCATGTGTTGGAATGGCAATCCCAAATGTGACTGCAACTGGACATGGGGCTTTTGAAAGGTGATAGGTCCTGAGGGTGGAGTCCTCATGATGGGCTTATGATGGGCTCAGTGACTTCGTGAGAAGAGAGACAAGTGGGGGTTTTCTTCATATGCTTTCTCTTTTTTTATTCTCTCTCTCTCTCACTCCTCCTCTCTTTCTGTCCTCCCCCACACACATCCATACCTGATGTAAGGATACACATGAAAGTATCTGTTTTTTCCCTTCCTTCTTAAAGTCCTTCTTTTCTTCTTTTTATCCTTTTCCCCTCTTCTACCTTTCCATTCTTTTTGTAGTACTAGGGAATGGGACCCAAGGCCTTTGTAATGAGATACAGTCCTAGATCTTTTTTGTGTTTTATTTTGAGTCAGGGTCTTGCTAAGTTGCTAAGTTTCCCAGGCTGGGTTTGAACTTGTTATCTTCCTGCTTCAGCCTCTCAGAGCACTGGGATTATGGGCATGTGTCATCATGCCTGGGAAAGGTGTCCATTTTCAAACTAGGAAGTGGGCTCTCACCAGGAACTAGTTGTGCAGTACTGGCCTCTTGATCTTGGACTTTCAAGCTTCCACAACTGTGAGAAATAAGTTTCTGTTGATAAGACACACAGTCTATACTGTCTTGCTATAGCTGCCTGAACTAAGACAACTTTCTTAATTATTTGCTGGTCACTGGTTACTTAGTTACTTTCTGGTCACTAAAACACAATATCCAACACCCATGGTTTAAGAGAAGAGAGGTTTATTTTGGCCCACATTTCAATCCATAGTCAGTTGGCTCCAAGGCAGGATGAAATGGCAGAAGGGCTTGTGTCACACTGGAAGGGAAGCAGAGAGGCAAGGGGAGGGAGACAAACCCCTCCAGCCACAATCCCAGTGACCAATCTCTTCTGATCAGACCCAACTTCCTAACAGCAAGTCAGCCTATAGGCCCTATAAGCCAATCACCTTTCAAAAAGCCTACTTCTGATCCCATGAGGCTTTGGAAATGAAGCCATCTAGAAATAAACCAGAACAACTACATAAGGGTACTGTCATTGTTTATGGCCTGCAGGCCTCATGCATTTGCATTGTGCATTTGTGATTGGTTTATTGTCTAGAGCTTGGATTGATGGTGTCAGTGCTACACCCACCTAGGGGTGGAGCCAGCATACAATGTAATGGCTGGAAGAAGGCATGTCTCTCTCTTTTGATAGCTTCTGCCTTGCTGTTTGCAGCCAACATGAACTGTGGCCCTGCCATGCCACCCTGCCTTGGAGCCAATTGAGTATGGACTGAAACCTCCAAAAACTATAAGAAAAAATCCTTTCCTTTCCCAACTTTGGGCCTCAGGTATTTTGTCTCAGTGACAAGTAAAAAGTAACTAAGACAGAATTTGGTACTGAGGAGTGAGGTCATTGCTGTGAGTATACCTAACCATGTTTTTTGAGAGGCTTTGGAAATGGCTTATGGGCAGAGTTTGGAAAGGTTTGGACACATCGCCTGGATGCATAGAGCTGGAGCAGCTTAGGCTGTTCTGTAGAGGAGATTGTGGTCAGAGCTCAGGAGACCAGAAGGCTGATAGAAAGCCTGATGGTAAAGACCAGGTTTGGGAGGTTTCTGCTGGGAAGAAGTGCTGCATTAGTTATTGGACTCCCCATGATGTGTGTTATGGCTTGGCAGAAAGTTTTGCTCATGCTCAGAGACTTTGCTTGAGACTGAGATTAAGGGCAATGGGCCGATTAATCTGGCAAAGAAAATTTCAAGGCAGTCAAATGTTGAGGCTGTGGCATGGCTATTGTTGGGGGATTTTAGCCAGGTATATGCAAATCAAGAGCAAAGAGCCCAGCAGAATAATTTAAAATGTTGTGAGTTTGGCCAGAAGGAAAACTCCAGTAAAGCTGTGGATTGTAAAGATAGAGTTGAGACTTTGATTGCTGAGAAGGAACAGAGAAATAAGAATATGGTCAGGGGGCATCCCAGGAAGCAGTGGGTCTCCATTCTTTGCACCCTCAAAACTGCAAAAGGGAAAAAATTTGCTCAGAGGAGAAAGCTTCAGTGTCACCATGCTCCAAAATGGTGACAGAGGCCACGTGAGGTTCCAGAATGGCAGCAGCCACATGAGGTTCCAGAATGGCGGCAACATAGAAAAGCTTTTCCTCACAATCAGGTAAACAGAGCCTAGTGATCCAGGCACTGGACCCCTACATCCAAAAGAGAAAAGCTTGGCTACTACTCTAGCTGGCAGCAAACCTTGGTGGCATCCACATGATGCTGATTTTAGGTGCAAGGAAAATGCACCAATTCTGAGGGTAAGATAGCTTCCACCTCAATTGCAAAGGGTCTGGGAGGCCAAGCAGTGTGCCTCTGAGAGGGCAATATGTAAAGATGTAAAGGTGAAGCCAAAGGTACAGTGGAGACCCCAAAAGTTTGGAAGATCCAGGAATGTGGATCATCCAAGGAAAGCTACAGAAAGTGAGCAGAGAGGTTTTAAGAGAGAAGCTGCAGGAGCTGAAATTCCTGGAAGTGTCATGGGGGTGGAATCATCCAAGTCTTTTGGAGCTTGCAACCAGATTGCTTCAAATGCTGAGCATGAAACTCTAGGATTTAATGTTCGTCATGCTGGGTGTTGTCTTGCTTTGTTTCCATTGCTTTATATTCCCATTTGTAACTTCTGGAATGGTAATGTTTATCTTGTGCCTTTGCATTTAAGAAATGTTTAACCTTGTTTCATTTGTACTGGGGGTTATAGTTAATAGTTTGCCATAGATATTGGAGGAGGCTTGGGACCTGGACTTCTCAGCAATGCTAAAAATATTAGAACTTTGGCAACTCTTGGGGATGGACTAAATGTCTTTTGTATAAAGGATGTGCATGGGTCTTTGGGGGCCAGGGATGGAATGTCATGGTTTATGTCAGTGGCTCCCAGGCCTCATGCATTTGCATTGTGCATTTGTTATTGGTTCATTGTCTAGAGCTTGGATTGATGGTGTCAGTGCTACACCCACCTAGGGGTGGGGCCAGCATACAATCTAATGGCTGGAAGAAGGCATGTCTCTTTCTCTTGACAGTTTCTGCCTTTCTGTTTGCAGCCAACATTAACTGCTGCCCCACCATGCCACCCTCCTTTGGAGCCAACTGAGTATGGACTGAAACCTCCAAAAACTATAAGAAATAAACCTTTCCTTTCCCAACTTTGGGTTTCAGGTATTTTGTCTCAGTGATGAGTAAAAAGTAATTAAGACAGGTGCATAATTCTTTTTTTAGAAATTTCTGTGTTGGTTTTTAAAAAATATTACAGCAGAGGACTAGTATCTAGAATATAAAAAGAACTCAAAAAATTAGATTCCCCAAATAAACGACTCAATAAAGAAACAGATAACTGAAATGAACACTTTTCAGAAGAAGCACAAATGGCCTTTCCTCTGTGCACCCAGCATGAGCTGAGAGAACCAGAAGATCCTCTACCTGCTGAGGTTGAGGAAGATAGATCCATCTCTGCCTACTGTGTGCTGCCACCAAAAGGCCACATCCTGCAGGTGGCCAGCATGGGCAGAGAGAACCAGCAGATCCACCTTCATCCTCAGGGAGCTGCCACCAGAAGGCTCCTTCCTGCAGGTAGCCAGCAGGAACAGAGACACACAGCCAGGTAAGACCTGTGCATCTGTAGGCCACCATTGGAGGCCCTTGGTTCCCTCAGGCAGCCATCACCCACTAGCCGAATCAGACAAGCATACTTCTATGTGTCTGCCACCATCATGGAAGTTCCTATGTAGACCCACAGGCTGATAGAAGCACCTCCCCGCACCCCTGATCATCAGCAAAGCCACAGTGTAGCTGCATAGGTCTAGAGAAGCCTACTCCATGCCCCACTACCTCCCTGTAAATCTGCAATTAGAGGAACCCAGGTGCCTGTCTCATCCCCCTACACTACCTAGGAGCAGCCAACATGGGAAGTGCCTCTGGCCCCACAACCAGCTTGTTGGGAGGAACCCAGGAGAATGTCAAGATGAAGGAGCAAAAGGCAAACTGAGACCTGTAGCCCACACAGAATAAGTCTGGGAAATACAGTCATGGAAGAAAACAGAAGTCACACACCTGAAGTCTCTGAGAGGATAGCAACTGAAGTAAGGAAACAATTTCATGAGATTGTAAAAGCAGTCAAATCAGAAATAACATCTCAGGTAAAAGAAGAAATCACACACATACTGAAAAAATTGTTCAGCAGGTCTAAAGAAGACAGAGTCAAAAAAAGAGGAGCATAGGAAAATGATGGAAACCTTGAATGAATGCAGAAAGGAAGGAAATTAAAAAGTCAATCAAAAGTTGGCAAAACCACTTGAAAGAGACTGAAGATAGACTTTCAAACCTTGAAAACAGGATTGCAGCTAGTGATTATGAAAGGAAAGATCTCTTAAAAATAACATGGAGCTGGGGATTTAGCTTAGTGGCTTAAGTGCCTGCCTTATAAGCACAAGGTTGTGAGTTTGGATTCTGGTACCAAATACAAACAAACAAACAAACAAAAAACAAAAAATGAAACATTCCCCCCACAAAAAGACAAAACATGGAATCAGGAAATAACAACCCAATGGTTGCAAGATGATGCAAAGAAGCATAACTTAAGAATGATAGGTGTAGGTGAAGATGCAAGAGTCAACACAAATGAAATTAAAAGGATATTCACAGAAGTAATAGAAGAAAACTTCCCAAACATGGGAAATGGATCTGACATGCAGATATAGAATTCCAACTAGCCATAACCAAAGTAAATCTACACCCAAACATATAATAATTCAAGATCTTAGAAATTCAGCACAAGAATAGAATATTAAAAGCTGTTAGAAAAAAAGAGACAGATCACCTATAAAGGACAACCAATCAGAATCATAGCAGACATCAACACAAACCATCAAGTCAAGAAGAGCTTGGAGTGAAGTATTTCAGACCTTGAAAGAAAACAACTTCCAACCCAGATTGATCTATCCTGAAAAACTATCTTTCAAAACTGATGGAAAAATAGGATACTTCCATGATAACAACTGAAGGAATTCATGACTACCAAACCAATCCTAGTTGGAGAGTGATAAAGGATATTCTAGAAAGAGATAAAGATGACCATGGTTCCAGGAACAGCAGCAGAGGAGGATCACCAAACAAGACAGGCAATTGAATAAAGGAGAAAAGTGGAGGGCCAACAACAGGAAGATAGCAGGGCAGAGACAAACCAATGTATGCAGGTTCTAACCATTAATGTAGATGTCTTCAGGTCAGCAATAAAAAGAAACAGGGAGAGTGGATTAAGGAACAAGATCTATTGATACACTATACACAAGAAACACATTTAACTGGAAAGAAAATTCATAGATTGAAAATCAAAGGAGAGAAAACAATTGTTTCATGTGACAGGAGACCAAAAAAAAAAAAAAAAAAAAGCAAGAGTAACTTGCCCATCAACCACAGAAAGAATAAGAAAGATATGGTATTTTCATGCAATGGAAAGATACCCAGCTATAAAGTAGAATAATCTGAAAGCTGGACACAACTGGAGATCATTTACATGGCCAAAGCAGTTCAAACTCATACATGTGAACCCTAGCATAAGAAACAGAAAGAGTTAATGGGATCCAAGAGCAAAATAGTTAATGTAAAAGCTAAGGAGGAAACACCTGAGAGGGAAAGGTGGAAACTACTGTCAATTTCTTATTCTCTTATCTTGAACTCTTGCATTGTTTATACAATTTTGTTAGGTTTGGCTTTGTTCTGTTTTATTTTGTTAGATTTTATGCTGTCAGATGGTAGGGGCAGCTATTTTGAATATAATGGGATATATTATGGTAATCACGGTTTCCTATTATATTGCTTTGAAGTCTTATAATGCTTTCATTCATTTGTTTGATTGGTTTTATTCTGTTTTGTTTGATTTTATTATGTGTCACACTATGAACAGCTATTGTGAAGAAAACAAGACATTATGGTAGCCATTGCTGATTTACTATCATCTTGTTTTGAAGTCCTACCATGCTTTTGTTCTTGTTTTGATTGGTTCTATCCTGTTGTGGTTTATCTGATTTTATTATGTGTGATGGTATAGATGAATTTTTTGAGGAAAATGAGATATTATAGTAGCCATTGTTCATTTCCCATTATTTGGTTTTGAAGTCCTGTAATGCTTTCATTATTTTGAGTGGTTTTATACTATATTGTTATGTTTGATATTAATGTGTTTGAAGGTATGCTCCACCGTTTTGAAGAAAAGAGACATTATGGTAGCCACTGTTGATGTCCATTTGTCTGGTTATGAAGTGCTGTGTTGCTTGCATTGTTCTGTTCTGATTTGCTTTGTTCTGTTCTCTTTTGTTTTATTCTCTTTAAAATAAAAAACTTGTAAGAGCTGCCACCCGGAACTTAGCAGAAGCCTGCATCAGGGGTAAGCTGCCGGGAACCTCCCCCGAGGGCCCACCCTGCCACAAGGAACACTGAGGGAGTCCGCCCAAGACTGAAAACTGCCCTGGACTGCTTCTGCTGGCCCTGCCTTCCCACCTGGAACATCAGAAGACCTCAGCAGGCTCCACTTAGTGTGAAAAAATTTGGAAATTTGCTCCTAGGCGGCGAACCTTGGACTACAGTGGATTAACTGTATCAGTGTGGTGAGTATGCCCCTAAAATAGAGGTGTACAGGGGATAAATAGGGCCAGTAGTAAAACCCCCTCCAACTAACTGTAAGGCTTTGGTGAGTCTGAAAAGAGTGTGTGTAACCCCCTCCTACACATAGAAAACATCAGGCAGAGTGAAAATGACAAAACAAAAAAGCAAAATGCAGTCTCATACATATAGTTCACCAGAAGTAAGCATAGCAGACATTGAAATAGAGGACCCCAAAAGTAACACACTGGGAATCTCTGAAAAGATAGTGAGTGAAATAAAAAAACAATTGCATCAGGCTATAGAGGAAATCAAATTAGAAGTACTCTCCCATGTAAAGATAGAAACAACAACTTTAGTAAAGGAGTTATTGAATGCAGCTAAAGAAGAACTAGAGAAAAAAGTATATGAGCATGGGAAACTGATTGAAACTTTGAATGAACAATGTAGAAAACAAGCAGAATTCATGAAACAAACTCAAAAAGACATCCAAGAAACAAAAAATTCTATTGAAAGCATGCAAAACTGCCTAAAGGAAGCTGAGGATAGGATTTTGGACCTTGAGGACAGAATTACAATTAGTGATCAGGAAAGGATAGAACTTTTAAAAATCACAAAGCAGCATGAAATGACAATCCAGAAGCTTCATGATGATGCCAAGAGCAATGATATAAGAATAATGGGCATTAGCGAAGATACAGGAGTCCAGGCAAATGACATATCTAAAGTATTTACAGAAATAGTAGCAGAAAATTTCCCAAACATGGGGAAAGAATCTGATATGCAGATAAGTGAGGCATACAGAACACCAAACAGTCACAATCAATATAAATCCACACCCAGACACATAATAATTAAGATCTCAGATATACAGCATAAAAACAGAATACTAAAAGCTGTCAGAGAAAAGACACAACTCACCTATCAAGGAAAACCCATTAGAATCACAACAGACTTTTCAGCACAAACCCTCAAGTCAAGAAGAGCTTGGAGTGAGGTATTTTAAGCCCTGAAAGAAAAAACCCTTCAACCCACCAAACTATCATTCAAATTTAATGGAGAAAAAAGATACTTCCATGACAAAGAACAACTGAAGAAATTCATGTCCACCAAACCAAGCTTAGAAAGAGTATTGAAGGACATACTAGACAGAAATAAAAATGACCACAATCCCAAAACAACAACAGAACGAAACCACCAGGTAGGATAAGCAATTAAATAAGAGGAAAAGCAGAAAGAAACAACTGGAACATAACATGGCAAAGTCGAGCAAGTACATATCAGTGATATACATAAATATAAATGGCCCCAATTCACCTATAAAAAGAAATAGATTGACAGAATGGATCAAGAAACAGGATCTCACAATATGCTGTATACAAGAAACACATCTGACCCAAAAGGAAACTCATAGATTAAAAGTTAAAGGATGGAAAACAGTATTCCATGCAACAGGAACCCAGAAAAAAGCAGGGGTAGCTATTCTATTTGCAGACAATGTGAACTTCAAACCTAAAATGATTAAAAGAGATAGAGAAGGACACTATATACTTGTTAGTGGAAAAATTCAAGAGGAAGAACTAACAATTTTAAATATATATGCACCAAATACAGGAGCACCCAACTATATAAGACAGATACTAATGGACATGAAAACACAAATACACAAGAACACAATTATAACAGGAGATCTTAACAGCCCATTGTCACAAAGAGATAGATCAACTAGACAAAAAGTCAGCAAAGAAACAAAAGAACTGAATCACACTTGTGAGCAATTGGACTTAGTAAATGTTTACAGAGTGTTCCACCCAACCACATCAGAATACATATTCTTCTCAGTTGCACATGGGACATTCTCCAAAATAGACCATATATTATCCCATAAAACATTCTTAAGTAAATGCAAACATATTGAAATCATACCATGCATAATATTTGACCATAGTGCACTGAAATTGGAAATTAATGGCAAAAGAAATTGTAAAACCTACATAAATACATGGAAATTAAATAACAACCTTTTGAACAACCAGTGGGCTACAGATGAAATTAAAGAAGAAATAAAGCAATACCTACAATTCAATGAAAATATAGAAACAACATACTGTAATCTGTGGGATGCAATGAAAGTGGTCTTACGAGGGAAATATATAGCAATAAATTGTCATATCAAGAAAACAGAATGGACACAAATAAACAACCTAATGCTCCATCTCAAGCTTCTAGAAAAAGAAGAGCAAGCTAAACCCAAAGCTCATAGAAGAGAGGAAATTGTAAAGATTAGAGCAGAAATCAATGCAATTGAAACTAAAAAAACAATACAAAGAATCAATGAATTGAAAAGCTGGTTTTTTGAGAGAATAAACAAAATTGACAAACCCCTAGTTAACGTTATCAAAAGAAAGAAAGAAAAAAACCGAAATTCATGCAATAAGAACTGAAAAGGGAGAAATTACTACAGATCCCATGGTAATTCAAAAGATCATGAATACCTACTGTGAAAATCTCTACTCATATAGAGCAGAAAACACAGAGGAAATGGACAGATTTCTAGAAACATGTGAACTACCAAAGCTCAACCAAGAAGATATAGCAATTTTGAACAACCCAATATCAGCTATTGAAATTGAAAATGTAATTAAAAACATACCAACAAAGAAAAGCCCAGGTCCAGATGGATTCACAGCTGAATTCTACCAGAAATTTAGAGAAAGTTTGATGCCAGTACTCCTTAAACTCTTCAATGAAATTGAGAAAAAAGCAATCCTCCCTAAATCATTCCTGGAGGCAAGTATTACTCTGATACCAAAACCAGAGAAAGATGCAACCAAAAAAAGAGAACTATAGGCCCATCTCACTAATGAACATTGATGCAAAGATTCTCAATAAAATTCTGGCAAATAGAATGCAGCAAATCATCAAGAAGATTATACATCATGACCAAGAGTGGTTCATTCCAGGAATGCAGGGATGGTTTAACATACACAAATCAATAAATGTAATACATCACATCAACAGAGCCAAAAACAAAAACCACATGGTCATCTCAATAGATGCAGAAAAAGCTTTCAACAAAGTCCAACACATGTTCATGATAAAAAACCCTTCAGAAACTTGGAATACATGGCATCTACCTCAACCTTATAAAGGCCATCTATGACAAACCAACAGCCAACATTATTCTAAACAGGCAAAAACTGAAAGCTTCACTTTAAAATCAGGAACAAGACAAGGATGTCCACTCTCACCACTCCTTTTCAACATAGTTCTGGAAACACTAGCCAGGGCAATCAGACAAGAGAGAGAAATAAAAGGAGTAAAGATAGGAAAGGAAGAAGTTAAATTATCACTATTTGAAGATGACTTGATACTCTATTTGGAAGACCCAATAAACTCCATTAAAAGACTACTAGAGGTAATAAACAAGTTCAACAGTGTAGCTGGATACAAAGTCAATGCTCAAAAATCAATAGCATTCCTGTACACAAACAAAAAACTCACTGAGAGAGAAATTATGGAAATATCACCCTTTACAATAACATGTAAAAAAATGAAATACTTAGGAATCAACCTAACTAAAAATGTAAAAGACCTATATGCTGAAAAAGGAGATTGAAGAGGATAATAGAAAATGGAAGGACATTCCTTGCTCTTGGTTTAGGAAGAACCAACATTGTGAAAATGGCCACACTCCCAAAACTGTTATACAGATTTAATGCAATCCCAATCAAAATACCATGGACATACCTCACAGATCTAGAGAACACACTCCTAAAATTCATTTGGACACAGAAGAAACCTAGAATAGCAAAGGCAATTCTAGGCAACAAAAGCAAGGCAGGAGGCATCTCAATTCCTGACATGAAACAATACTATAAAGTCACAGTGATAAAATCAGCTTGGTACTGGCAATGAAATAGACCTGAGGATCAATGGAACAGATTAGAAGATGCAAGCACAACTACAAAGACACTCAGCCACCTGATATTTGACAAAAGGGCCAAATATGTCCACTTAAAAAAGGATAGTCTCTTTAATAAATGGTGTTGGAAAAATTTTCTCTCTACATGCCAAAGACTGAAACTAGATCCAGGCCTATCACCATGCACAAAATTAAAGTCTAAATGGATCAAAGACCTCAATATTAAAACAGAAACACTAAATCTACTGGAAGACAAGGTAGGTAGAATTCTTGGAGACATAGGGGTAGGCAGAGAATTCATGAACAAAGTGCAAACTGCATGGGAAACACTTCAAAGAATCAACAAATGGGATCTCTTATTATTGAAAAGTTTCTGCACTTCAAAGGAAATCACCAACAGAGTGAAAAGAAAACCAACAGAGTGGGAAAGAATTTTAGCCAGTAACCCCTCAGACAAAGGACTTGTGTCCAGAACATATAAAGAATTGAAAAACATCAAGCCCCCCAAATTCAAAGGCCCTCTCCAAAAATGGGCATCTGAGATGAACACACAGTTCTCAGAGAAAGATATACAAATGGCAAATAAATACATGAAGAAATGTTCACCATCACTGGTAATTTGAGAAATGCAAATTAAAACAGCTTTGAGATTCCACTTCACTCTGGAAAGAATATCTGCCATCAAGAAATCAACTAATAACAAATGTTGGTGAGCCTGCGGGGAAAAAGGAACACTGTTCCACTGTTGGTGGGAATGTAGACTGGTGCAACCATTATGGAAATCCATGTGGAGAATTTTCAGAAGACTAGGATTGGAAACCTCATTCAATCCAGCTATTCCCCTCCTGGGTATTTTCCTGAAGAACTGAAAAGTTCATATCACAGTGATACATGTGCACCCATGTTCATAGTTGCACAATTTGTGATAGCTAAATCCTGGAAACAACCAAGATGCCCATCAATTGCAGAGTGGATGAAAAAGATGTGGCATTTTTGTACAATGGAATATTATTCAGCTATAAAAAAGGATGATCTTGAGGCCTTCATAGGTGAATGGAGACAACTTGAGACTATCCTCATTAGTGAAATAATTAAGAATCATATTTATAAATATCACATTGTGTCTCTAGTATTAAAAGTAAATAAGAACTACAAGTGTAATAAAACCAAAATGTGTAATTGCTATTGTAAAAAAGAGAGGAAAAGAAAGTGCTCTAAAGGATATAACTGCATGTATGTTTGAGTGTGTAAAATAGATGACCATATTGCTGAATCTTTGTTGGATCTTTGAGCAGAACTGTTTGTAGTCTGACTGTTTGAATGTTTACTATGTACCCTTTAACTTTGTAACTTGAACAA
>PVLA01015747.1:0-23779 GCA_004027455.1 Hydrochoerus hydrochaeris
CTCTAATTTCCTTCCCTGGAGACATCTGTTATCTTTGTTTTTGAGGCTGTTTCCAGAGTGGTGAAGAGAAGAATGTCTTCTTCATTCACTTGGGGTTACACATGTGATGCCCACAGGTTCTCTTGGTATGCTTATGTCCCATTCTCCAGGCCAAGCAGAGTTGAGTTATCCATTCATCTACTGAAGGACAGCTGGTGAATTCCAAACACCAGAAGTAATGAAGAGGGCAGATGCGAACATCTAGGTGCACATCTGCTCACGTGGATAAGCACCTCAGAGTTTCATGGCTGGGTTGAGTGCTAGGGATATAAGGCATCATTTGTCCTGTGATAATCTCACCTGTGGAATTCCCCCATACAGTGCAGGCATGCTCTCCATAGCCCTGTGCTACACAGCAGAACATGGAGCTGGCAAGTGGCAGCTCTCTGGGGGCTGCCTAAAGGCTAGGGAATCTCCAGGGTCAAGTGGCAGCCACAAAGGAGCAAACATGGGTATGTGAACATTAGCAGGCTAAAAACAATGTGAATAAGACAGATGTAGAGAAGATAACACTCGTGCTGCTGTGGGCACTACACAGGCATCATGAAGTCAGAATTCACGAAGGTGGGCAAACTTGATTTGGTTTCATACATTCTCCCCCAAGTCTTGTTTACATTTCTGCAATCTGGATGGAGCCAACATCTCCTCTGCACCCCAGGGTCCCCTCCAGACTGCCCATTAAGGCTGCCTCCCAGATGGCTCTGATTTCCCATGCATTTATGCATTCTTGGGCCTTGGGTTGTTTCTTTTCTTCTAAAAATGGCATTGTGGGTACCACTCATAATTCTCTTCCCCTTAAGTGTAAATTTTAATAGATCGGTCCTTATTGTAATACTCTGATTAACAACTAACCACCTGCACCATTATCTTGTTCTGTATGCGCCGCCATTTTAGATTTAAGTCCTTGTTCTTGTCACGAGATAAGCCTCAGCTGTTTCTCACAAAAGTTTCCTTTTCCCCCGGAATGACGCTTAAAACTCCTTCCACCTGCCGCCCTGAATGACCAACCAGCTCACTCCCCGAGTTCTTATCAGCCTACCCACCAATCGGCTGCGTTGCTCCTCTATAAAAGTAAACTCCCTTAATTGTGAGGCACGCAGTCTTGAGATCCATCAACAGAGACTGCATCGCCAGGCTTGGCAATAAAACTCCTTCACTCTTGGTTGATTGGCTTTCATTTCTAAATCATCTTTGCACCATTACACTTATATTTGGCAGACACGATGGCACAGCTCGAATCCCAGAAATCTGAGGAGCTGAAGCAATACTTTCTGAAAATAAAAAATACAAAGCTGGACATAGTAGCACACACATATAACCCAACACGCAAGAGGGTGAGGCAGGAGGATTTCCATGAGTTTGAGGCCACTCCAGCATAAACACTGCCTTCAAGGCCAGCCTGAATTACATAGTGACACTCAGCCTCAAAAAAACAAGTAAAATTTTTAAAAATTAAGTTAATATAATACCAAAATAAAAACTAAAACAAACCGAGGTCATGTGATTCCACAGCTTCCCAGAAGCTGAGGCAGAAAGATCTCAAGTCAGAGCCCAGACTAGGTAGTAATTTATTAAGAATGTGTCCCTAAGTAAAACCACAAAAAGGGATGGAGTTATAGCTCAGTACAAAGGCCCTGTACTAATCACCACCACCAGAAAAAAGAGGAAATGATCGTTTTATTGATTTATCGATTGACAGATAGACAGGCAGAGATAGATGTTCTCCTTTTCACAGAGTACACCAACACCTGACCACCTAACAGAGAACTACCAAACACAGTGAGCTCCCCACATCTGTGCCCATGCATCTGGAGACTCTTATCAACAACGGGTCAAAATTTTCTGTAAAAACCTGTGGTGCATATATACAGCCATTTTTTCTTGAAATTATTCTCTATACAAACAGTTTCACAGTTATTTATGTAGCAGTTGCATTGTATTAGGTATTGCAAGTACTCAAGAGATGGGTTAAAGGAAATGGAAGCCTCTATACAAACACTACTCCACTTTGTACAAGGGTCTCAATCATCCACAGAGTCAGGCATGGAACAAGGTCCTTGACCCAGTGTCCTCGGGATGCTGGGGGCTGAGCGTGCATCTTCCTGCCCAGGTAGCACAGAGCTCTGTGCTGCCTGTGATTCTGAGTATCATCCAGTCGGCAAGACCTGGCCCAGGCCTGACCGCATCTCACGGGACACAGGACCTCCACTGTAAGCACTAGCGTTCCCAGAAGGAAAACATGGACACTGGAGCCCTGCGTGGTGTGCAGACTGGACCTGGATGGAAAGTGCGTTTGATGTGAGAAGAGCTCCCCACGTAATTATTACCAAAATTCTTTCTATTCTCTTTGCTTGTCACCCCAAGACATAGAGAGCCAGTTTACTTGAAAAAGCCCAGGGTCCTGGGATATAATTCCTAGTCCATGTCCCTGTCTCTATGGAGACCTGTCACACAGCCCTAGGGAACTAGGCACTTTGCCAGCTGTGCCCATCCCCCACAGGAGCCCCACTGCTTTGCCAGTTTTGATGAGAAGTCTGGGGACAAGATAGTCACTCCATAGGAAAATAAAATTCCAGGGGCACTGTGGTTTATGTCAGATGGCCCCCATGTTTCATGCAATCATAGATACGGCTGAATCTAGTGTTCATGATATGTTCATTGTCTGGCACTGGCATTGATGGTGTGAGCGCTACACTGGCCTAGGGCTAGAGCCAGTATATAGCGTAAGGGCAGAAGAACGTGTGCCTTTTCTCTTGCGCTATTCATGATTGCTGTTTGCAGCAGCCATGAACTGCTACCCTTCAGTCAGCCGTTTTGTGTTGGGGCCAATTGAGTATGGACTGAACTTCCAACCTGTAAGAAAGAGACCTTCCCTCCCCTAACATTGGGCATCAGGTATTTTGTCTCAACAATGAGAGAGAAAAGTAACACAGACAAGTGGTTAAAGTATTTACAATGGATCTGAACCTTTTTAGTTGTATTGTTCCAGTGGTGAGGATCAAACCCAGCACCTTGAGCAAATGCTCTACAATTAAGCAACAGCTCAGATCCTGTCTCTCTTTGTTACTTTCTTTGGCTTTTTTTGTTTGTTTGTTTCTTTGTTTTGTTTTGTGCTGTTTTTGGATACTGAATGTGTTTCTGTTCTCTCCACTGGGACCCTTAGAGACACCATCCAAGTGCCTGAAACCAGGGCATGTCTTTGCAGGAACACAAAGTGGCAGGAAGACAAAGAGAGACAGTGTAGTTGATTTTCCATTCTACATACCTGCCCTCCTGCAGTGGAACCATCCTTCACTCCTGAGGGCTCTGCCACTCAGCCCTGTCCCTGTCTCTGAGGCCCACCAGAAGGTGGGGCTGAGGGAGCTGGGGGTAAACCTTGGTCCCTTGTTCTACAGAGCCAGAACCTCAATGTCTCTGAGCCCAATTCTCCATTTTGCTTCCTCCATCCACACCTCTCTCTTTACCTCCTTCTCTATCTTGAGGCTAGAGTGGGACAAAGGGAATAATTGGGCTGACCAGGACTGAGATCCAGCCACTTGCTTGTGTGATTTTGGGGACTTATGGAACCTCTCTGTGCTGGTTTTTCCCATCTATTAAGCATGCACTACATCCCATCTATTAAGGAGCATAATGACTGTACACAAAAATGTCAGGATTAAATGAGATCTTATACATTAATGCATGCACTTCTGTGTAATATATAGGTATATATGTGGATATACATTTGATTTTTCACTGTACATAATAGTCATATTCTATAATGTCATCTTTTTTGTTGTTGCAATACAGGGGTTTAAATCCAGTGCTTTTACACTTGAGCTTCAACCCCAACACTTCTTTAGTTTTCATTTTGACACAAGGCCTCACTCCATTGCCCAGATTGGGTTCAAATGTGAGCATGCTGATACATCCCTGTAATCCCAGCTCTTGGGAAACTGAGGCACAAAGATCACTGAGTTTGAGGTCAGCTTGGGCTACATAATGAGTTTGTTATGAGCTACATAGCAAGAACCTGTTTCAAGAAATAAAAATGAAATTCATTCTTCAGGCTGGGTTCAAACTTGAAAGCTTCCTATGTCATTTTCTCACAATTCTAGGATCACAGCCTTCCACCACCATGCCTGCTTTACAAAATCATGTAGGTCACCTAATTATTTGATGTGAAACCATTTCTCTTGTAAGAAATACAAGGTTGGTTTCCATTAAACCTCTGTTCATATTTCCATCAAAGGATCAATACATAACTTGTCTCGTGTTCACTTCTCTTTACAGACACCGTATTTTATATATATTGGGGACACACAGACTTTAATTCATGGCTGGACAAAGTTTTTCTACCACATGTATTTTCTCCACAAGGCACTTCTCACACTTGTTGGCCTAAGGAACATGAGTCTGTGTGCAGCTCAACACCTGTGTGCAGCTCAACTCTGGTTTTCAGTGGTGTTGGGGAACACCCCCTGGGCGTTTATACCTGAGCTACACTCCTGAGTGGGGCCACTTAAAAAGAGAATTCAACAAAAAGTGCAAAGATATGAAAAGATGGCATTCAACAGGCCACACCAAGGATACCTGTTTATAGCACAGAGCTGGAAAGCAGAGTTAGACAGTCAGCTTGCTCAAACAGATGGAGATGTGATGGCAGCTGGCCACTCAGATGTACACACACCGGTGGCACCCAAGCCACTGGTATTGAATGAGGAGGTTGCAAATAAGTCAGCAAGTGGGAAAATTTGCAAATAAAGAGAATTAAGATAGTATAAAATGCATACACTAAATAGATAATAGTTACATAGGCTCACGGAGCTCAGCTTATAATACCGTGAGTGTAGGGTTGTTTCAGGGTTTATCTCATATAAGCATGCCAATCTTTTAACAGTACCTGACATATGACACCAATTCAAGTGTCTAAGGATTTTCTCTAAGTGCCAAGGCTTTAAGGGCTACAACTGTGGTCAGGCTAAGGGCTGGAGATGTAGTCTGTCCTGTGCAATTTAGAGACCTAGCAACACTATGGGGTAGGTAGAAAGGCAGGAAACAAAGGTGGATGGACAGACTTGAGCTGAGACTCAGTTTGAAGACATTGGGCTCAACAACCAGTACCAAAAAAAGAATAAATGTGGCCCTGTCCCTCCCTTACTACATGACTGCTGCTAGGGATCTTGAACCTGAATGGAATGATGTGCTCCTTTTTGTGATTTTTTAGTAGCCTGTGAGAAAATGCCTTTTGGAACCCTGCCATTCTACATTAGGTAAAAAGCAATTCTCCTGGGTCACTGCATTCTATGAAAAATAACTTGAAAATATAACGATGTGTTATATTGAGTAACTAATTTAAAGATAAGAGTACACAATACATTTGCCATTGTTACCCTTTAATTATCTTGCTTTGAATTTTCTCTTTAAAAGAAAGAGAAAAGGAAAATACAAGTGTGAGCCTCTGCAGAGCGCTGCTCTTACCCTGGTTGACTGCAACTAAACTATGAGGTGCCAGTCAGTGGCTCCCATCAGCACATGGCTGGCGAGTGAGGTCAAGCTTCCAGAACATTCTAAACGAAATCTACCCTGCACCAAGCACACAGGGGTTTTATGATATTTTCAAGTTATTCCTAATATCACGCGTGTGTTAACCTGGATCCTGAAGCACACTGAGCAAGAGTTGTGCTGCCACTCAGCCTGCAGTTTGTGCTTATTATGAGCTCTCATGGGAGCGCGCGCGCGCGCGCGTGTGTGTGTGTGTGTGTGTGTGTGTGTGTGTGAGATGGAGGAACAAATCCAGCGCCCTGCACTAGGCAAGCTGTGTCCTACTGCGCCGGACCCTCAGCCCGACAAAGGGCTCAAGGCAAGGGACACAGAGCCGCCCCTCTCCTGTGCCAGGCACGGGGCGGGCCTGGCTGGTGCCCGTCGCCCTCCCCCCTCCCCGCAGACCACTCGCCTGGGGTCCGCCATGGCCGCCGCGCTCCTCAGCCCGCTCCAGCAGGGCCGCCGCTCCTGGGTCAGCGTGGTCTCCTTTGGCTCTCTCACTTCACGAGCTGCTGCTACTGCTGCTGCTGCCTTTTTGAAGAAGCAGAGGGGAACCCCAGTGAGAATAAACTCAGGGAAGGAGGAATCCAGGCCATTGCTTAGCTCTCCAACACCCACACCAGCCTTCCAGAAGATTCCCTAGTTTCAGCCCCACCCCTTTACTGTACTTGGACCAATCAAGGTCGTCCTGTGTTTGGGCCAATCATAGACCTGATGCTGTTATATAAGCAGGTTCCCACCACACTCCTCGGGTTATTCTACTAACCAGTGTGGGTCCAGGAAGCTAATCAAGCTGTGTAATCACTTGGTACAATCCAGGATCCATGCTTAGACTATAACTAGCTCAACGAAAAAAATTACAGTTTAGCTAAGTGATTTAATGTTTTATTTTTTAGCATTACAGATAGAACTCAGAGTCTCCTGCAGGCTAAGCAAGTGTTCTATTGTTGAGGCAAATGCCTGGGGTTTTATTTAATGTTTTATTTCATTTTATTTATTTATTTATTTATATACTTTTTTTTCCACACAGTGTCTCATTATGTAGCCCAGGCTGATCTCGAACCCATGGCCATTTTCCTGCCTCAGCCTCTCAATTGCTATAATGACAGACAAGCACCACCGCTCCGAGATCTTTTTTATCTTTAATTTTAGACAGAGTCTAAGGCACTAAATTGCTCATGATGGACTTTAATTGTGCATCCCACTGCCTCAGCCTCCCAAGGTATTTTACACATTTTGTTTTCTACTCGGAAATGAACTGTAGTCTTCACACATGCAAGGTAAGCACCCAATCACTGAGCTGCATCGTCAGTCTTTGTAACTTTGTTTTTATTTTGGTTTTTTGAGATATGGTCCTGCTTCGTAGCCCAGGTGGGCCTTCCGCTTGTAGTCATCCTGCAGTCTCAGCCTCACAAGTGGGATCCCAGACTTGCATCACCACACCCAGCTGTATTTTTATTTTAGTTGTGTTAAGTTGTCCAGGTTGCCCTTGAACATGGATTCTGCTGCCCCACACTCCTGAGTTGCCGGCATTTTGCAGGTATATGCCACTGCACTTGGCACACTTCTTTATAAATACTATAGGAGTGTTACAAATAATGCAGTTAACCTTTTTTTACTCCCAGTTTTTCAAATCCTTGTTCTTTAAAAGAGAAAAAAACAACAATTCTTTGGGGTGTGGAGTCTCACTATGCTCTTAGAGCTGGTCTTGAAATCACACCAGTCATCCTGACTCAGTCTTCCAAGTGCTGCGATTACAGGCATTCACTACCATGGCTGGCAACAAAATTTCAAAGCATGACAATTGAAGCAAGTAGGTGTTTTAAAAATTAAAATACAGGAGATTTTGTGACTCCAAATCATCACAGTCTTCAACATACCTGATGTGTATCCCTGACACCTCAAGGTAAATAGGAAGAAAACTTGAACTGGGGAATAAGGAATAAGATTTTTGGTAAACCCTGGAAATATTTTTGGGTGTCTCAAGTGGAAGAAAGGCACTAGTGGCATCCAGAGGGCAGAAGCTATGGATGGTGATGAGCATGTGACAGCACACAAAACAGCCCACCCACAACAAATGATCAGTTCACAAGGACACTGCAGCAGGGCCATGGTCCTACAGTTCCTCCCAGGCATTCATAAAATGAGGTAGGATCACTGCTCCTGGACACATTAAGGTCTGGTGTCTGGAAATGGGATCCTGTCAGAAATTTCTAAGCACATCTTTCTCCCTGTGACAGCTCTGGGGGAAGAGGGGCCTTGTCCTGAGCCATAGGTGGGGTCAGGACCAGTTTAAACTTCTCACTTCATAGCATAGTACTATTCTGACCTCTCCAGCTATATCAGAGGCCATGGTCATCTCTTACCCTGGGCACTGGCAGAAACCCTCAAACTGTGGATGGGAGACCTTGGGGTGGAGACTGCTGGGGCTAGCAATCAGTGGAGGAGCCTCTCTTTGACTAAGTCTCCTTGAAACTGAATCTGTGACAGGTGCCTATGTACACAAGAGTGAGTGAGCCAGGCCCCTGGGAAGGACACCAAAAGGAAGCTAGAGGACAGGGGCAATCCAAGGGAGTCTTTGGGTCTGTGTTGTCCTCTGGGCTTTTCCTGCCTTCAGACCAAGAAATGGGGCTTTCGAACTGGCCCTAGCTACTTGTGCTGCCATAGCTGAGAACTTAGTGAGTTTGACAAGAGGGCAGCAAGCACTGTGCACAAGGTCTGAGAGACAGGAAAATTACATACGCCTCCTCCTGGCTCTTGGGTCAGTGGCTTAATATTGATAGCTTGAAATTGACCAAGGAGAAATACTTACATCCTTCATATAGGCAAATGCTGCAAAACTTGGACTTTGGGGGAACAAATTTCCCAGGGCAGAACTACAGGAAGAGGGTTACAAATTGCAGGTAAGGCTTTGACAATGCAGGGGAAAGGGCAGGCCTGAGGAGCCACTGTAAGTCAGGCAGCAGTGGAGGGATGAGCACAGTCTTCAGGGAAGCCTGCCTCACAGTGAGTTTGCACTCATGACCCTAGGGGCAAAAGAGTCCAAGGAGAGGCTGTGGCTGGACAAATGTAGGGAGTGCAGGGCACTCACAGCCATTCTTCTGCTGTCCTGGTGCCACCAACACACTTGTTGTCCTACTACTCTCTGAGCCTGTCTTCTACCTACCACATCACATGGCCCAGTAGCTCTCAGGAGTATCAACAGAGAATGTTATCTGCAAACCAGATCACAGTCTTTCTGTGTCACATAAGTGTTAGTAGATGCCTTCTGTGTGCCAGTCACTATAAAATGCATAATAGATGATCAATGATCTTATCCCTACCCTTTCTGACATCAATTCAAAACGTACATCCACGTAAATGCACAATTAGTGTTTGGACTGCCATACTGCTGGGAAGGCCATAGAGGTGGTAGTGATCTATTTAAACTGGAACTGTGGTTTTTAGTAGCCAAGTGGTGGCAAAGCAGAAAAAAAAACCCTTGCTCTTAAATAGGTGTCCCTGCCCTTCAGCATTCCTGTTGCCCACCTTCAGTTAGCCCTTTCCTTCCCTATGAATTTGCTGTTTTCCACAGAATGATGCAAACTTATGGCCCTGTTCCTGCTGTATGCACAGAAGATGAAATTCAGTGTAACTTTATTGACCAGTCCTGTACCTCTAACATCCTAGCTGCATGCAAAGAAGATGAAATTGTATTCAATCAAGTAATGGTGAAAGCTCTGTTTCTGTGCTTCCTATATAGCTGCAAATCCTATAAAATCCTGTAAAAATCCTGCTCCCTGAGAACTAGACACTTGGCTCTTTGGTGAATGACCCCCACCGAGTCCTTTGGTGTGAATAAAGCTGTATTCTGGCCTTCAAACTGTGGGTGCCACTTGGTGTCTTGGCCTTGGTTTGTCATGATGTTTATCGTGAGCTGCTGACACACTGACAGCTGAAACACTGGACTGTAACAATTGCTGTATTAATGGGCGCTGAGCCCAGTTCTACATCCACAGCTGTAAAACCTGTTCTGGCAAAATACTGAGCAGATGGGAAGTCACAGGGTCTGGAGCTTAGAGCAAGGAGCAGGGGTACAGTCCTGACAACACGGACGCAGACTTTGGCAAAGACACATTTCTGATGGTCAGCCTTCTTTGGGCCGCCGCCATCTGTGTGGGGACATCGTGCCTGGATGTGTCTTTCCTGCTTGTCTCCCTGGGCATCATCTGGACAGAATATTGAAGGTTTATCTGGCAATGAAGAAACAGACTTTAAAACTGGAGAGTGAGTCACACAAATGAAGATGAAAGGCTGCAGCTTGAAAGCAGCAGCTTAGCTGAGCAGTGACTTCACCATATATCATCTGAGCATGGCCATCATCAAGAGCTCTGAGGATTTTGTTCAAAACTGTCCTCTCAGAACCAGGCATCATGGTCCATGTGGATAGTCTCAACTTGAACTGTACAGTGAGACTGTGTCTCCAGAAACAAAAGAGACAACACTGGATTCTGGATAAGTAGTTATGTTCCCCATGTTGGCTTGAACTTTTGACTCTCCTGCCTCAGCCTTCTACAGTGCTGTGACTATACACATCTTCCACCAATAATGGCTATACATTGTATTCTAGTGTAGTTCTGGGGACTAAACCCAGGACCTTGCACATGTGAGGCAAGCAGGCTGTCACGGAGCGCCACACAGCACCAGCCCTCTGCTTGTACCACAGCTTACATGGCTTGAAACATTCAATGCTTCCAATAGGGACTGAACATTCCCCCACTCACACAGTGCTTCTGAGGGAACCCCACACACATAATAAAGGCCATCATTTGGAGTGATTATGTACATAGAACTGTGGTGTTTTAAAGGGTGTTAACGGTTCTACTCACGCATGTGTTCATAAGCATACACTTTCCTCCTTCATCTTGAGTAGTGGGCTGTCCTTACACTTATGGTGTACTTCTTTTCCTACTTTTACCTGGTGCAAACTCATACTCCAGAACTTGTTTCTTTTCTATATTTAATAAAACTTCACTAACTTTTTAAAGGAGAATAACTTTCATAAATCTGAATGTGATAGAACGTATTTACATTTCTAAAACATGGGAAACTGAGTCAGTAGGACCCCTACAGGAGTTAAGACAAGCTGGAAATACACATCAAGATACTCTCTTGAAACAAGTGAACATAGAAAAATGCATCATCTTTGATAGCCAGCTTTGGTGGTGCATATCTGTAATCTAAGAGAACTGGGAAGCTGAGGCAAAAGATTTGCAAGCTTCAGATGGGCCTGGATGATGTAGCAAGGCTCTATCTGAAAATCATTGGAGAAGCAAACCTAAAGATGTAGATCAGTGCTAGTTTCCTAGGTTGATCTGCAGTATTGAGCAAAGGAATATGCATAATATCTTATTGAAAATTATTAAATATTTTAGACAAGGCACTGCTATGTCATTCAACCTGGTCCCAAAGTCACTCACTGTGTTGCCCAGCATCACCTCAAACTCATGGCAATGGAACTCCTTCAGCATCCCAAGTGTTGGAATTGGAGGCAAATGCCACCATGTTGAGCTTCCCCTGCAAGAAATGTTAATACAAAATGCATTGAAGTGATCAGTTTATGAAATCTCCTTTGGACAGACCCTGGCAACTTGTTTAACATCTTGGAAGACTAAGTGCTCTGAATTAGGACACCTCATGCTTTGTGTTCGTGATGTACACAGCACTCTTGATACACTGCAGAGACCTAGGGACATTGGTCACCCTCACTCACCATCAACACACTTCCCCTGTTCAAAAGAACATGGGACAGCAGGGACATAGCGTAAAAATGCAACACAGTTTTCCATGTGTCCACATCTGACCAGGATTCCTCAGAAAAGCAGAGCGCTGGCTGCCAGAAGGGCTGCAGATGGGAGCACAGGGTTGGCTCCATCTCTAGTCAAGCTGATTCTGAGCCACAGGACAAGCCTGCCCCCTGCTGGTGAGTCAGGCCAGGGGAGAGTAGTTTTTGAGGAGGACTGTAGTTTGCATGGCAGTTTTCAAAACTGCTAGTAGGAAATGCTCTTTCAATGAGAATACTGGTGTTGTTGTTAACATAAACAGCAAAGATATAAATTGGTATATAAAATTATAGAGGAGCCTGGGCATGGTGGTTCCCCTTTGCATTTCCACTATGCTGCCAGTAAAAAAATGGAAGATGGCAATTTCCTGCCAACTCTGAACACTTCACCAGGTCCTGCTTCAAAGTTAAGAGTTAGCTGAGTGTGGAGGTGCACACCTATAATCCCAGAAATCTGGAGGCTGGGGCAGGAGGGTCAATGTATTTTTTTTTGTAGTTTTCAAACTTCCTAATAGGTAGTGCTGTTTCAGTAAGAATACTGGTGCTGTCATTTATCTAAGTACCAAAGATATAAACTACTTTATAAAATTATAGAGGAGTCTGGGCATGGTGGTTTCCCCTTGCATTCCCAGCACTCTAGCCAGCTAAGGAAGGAGGATGGAAATTTCCCGCCTTCCTGACTTCATCAGATCTTGTCACAGAATGAGGAATACACTGAATACAGTGGATCACACCTGTAATCCCAGAACTCTGGACACTGAGGCTGATTGCTGTAATTCAGGACCAGCCTGAACAATGTAGCAGATAAGTAAACTCTCAAATAAGGAAATAAATAAATACACAAATAAAGCTAGGGATTTAGTTCAACAGCATAAGCATGTGCCTGGCAAGTTTGAGATCATGAGTTTCATCCCTAGTACCAAATAAATAAATAAATAAATAAATAAATATTTTTAAAGACTAAGGATATAGCTCAGCATGAATGCATTCCATTAAATCCTCTGTACTGAAAATAAATAAATAATAGACCTAAGTATGCCACTTGATTAGCTCAAAACTTTTAATTTTATTTAAAGAGAAAAAAATAAACAAAGCAGAAAAATTTGAAGCAAAAATACCCAATTCCAAAGGAGAAAAAGAAAAAAAAAGCAAAAAAAAAAAACATTAAGAAATCACTAGTTGATAAATTACATATTGTCATCTTGGATATAGTCATTCAACTTACAAAGTTAAAGGATACAGAGTAGACATTCAAATAGTGAGACTGCAAACAGTTTTTCTCAATAATCCAGCAAAGATTCAGCAATATGGTCATCTATTTTACACACTCAAACATACATGCAGTTATATCCCTTAGAGCACTTTGTTTTCCTCTCTTTATTACAGTAACAATTACACATTTTGCATTTTATTACTCTTATAATTATTATTTTTTTACACTAGAGACACAATGTGATATTTATGCAGGTCTCAAGATCATCCTTTTTATAGCTGAGTATTATTCCATTGTTTAAAAAAAAGGCACACCTTTTTCATCCACTCTGTGGTTGATGGGCATCTTAGTTGTTTCCAAGATTTAGCTATTACAAATTGTGCTGCTATGAACATGGGTTCACATATATCACTATAATATGAACTTTTCAGTTCTTCTGGGAAAATACCCAGGAGGGGAAGAGCTGGATTGAATGGAACTTCCAATCCTAGTCTTCTGAGAACTCTCCAAACTGATTTCCATAGTTGCTGCACCAGTCTACATTCCCACCAACAGTGGAGCGATGTTTCTTTTTCCCTGCATCCTCACCAGTATTTCTTATCAGTTGATTTCTTGAAGGCAGCTACTCTTACCAGAGTGAGGTGAAATCTCAACGTTGTTTTAATTTGCTTTTCTTGAATGGCCATGGATGGTGAACAGTTCTTCATATATTTATTTGACATTTGTCTATCTTCCTCTGAGAACTGTGTGTTTATCTCAGATGCCCATTTTTGGAGAATGTCTTTGAATTTGGGGGGCTTGGTGTTTTTCAATTCTTTTCACTTTCTGGATGTAAGTCCTTTGTTTGAAGGGTTGCTGAATAAAATTCTTTCCCACTCTGTGGGTTTTCTTTTCACTCTGTTGGTGATTTCTTTTGAAGTGCAGAAACTTTTCAATAATATGAGATCCCAATTGTTGATTTTTTGAAGTGTTTCCTGTGCAGTTTGCATTTTGTTCATGAATTCTCTGCCTACCCCTATGTCTCCAAGACATCTACGTAGCTTGTCTTCCAGTAGATTTAGTGTTTCTGTCTTAATATTTAGGTCTTTGTTCCATTTAGACTTTAGTTTTGTGCATGGTGATAGGCATGGATCTAGTTTCAGTCTTCGGCATGTGGAGAGCCAATTTTTCCACCACCATTTATCAAACAGGCTATCCTTCTTCCAGTGAACATGTTTAGCCCCTTTGTCAAATATCAAGTGGCTGAGTGTCTTTTTAGTTGCGTTTGCATCTTCTAATCTGTTCCATTGATCTTCAGGTCTATTTACTTGCCAATACCATGCTGATTTTATCACTGCGGCTTGATAGTACTGATTCAAGTCAGGAATTGAGATGACTCCTGCCTTGCCTTTGTTGTCCAGAACTGCCTTTGCTATTCAAGTTTCTTCTGTTTGCAAATGAATTTTAGGAGTGTTTTGTCTAGATCTGTGAGGTATGTCAATGATATTTTGATTGGGATGGTGTTAAATCTATATAATAGTTTTGGAAATATAGCTATTTTGACAACGTTGGTTCTTCCTAGCCAAAAGCAAGGAATATTCTACCATATCCTAACATCCTCTTCAACCTCCTTTTTTAGCATAGTATCATCTTCAGCATATAGGACTTTTACATTTTTAGTCAGGTTGATTCCTACGTATTTCATTTTTTTAGATGCTATTGTGAAGGGTGATGTTTCCATAATTTCTCTCTCAGTGAGTTTTTGTTTGTGTACAGCAATGTATTGATTTTTGAGCACTGACTTTGTATCCAGCTGCACTACTGAACTTGCTTATACCTCTAGTAGTCTTTTAGTGGCCTTTTTTCATCTTCAATACAGAGTATCATGTCATCTGCAAATAGTGATAATTTAACTTCTTCCTTCCTATCTTTATTCCTTTTATTTCTCCTTCTTGTCTGATTGCCCTGGCTAGTGTTTCCAGAACTATATTGAAAAGGAGTGGTGTGTGTGGACATCTTGTCTTGTTTCAGATTTTAATGTGAAAGCTTTCAGTTTTTGTCCACGTAGTATAATGTTGGCTGTTGGTTTGTAATAGATGGCCTTTATAAGGTTGAGGTAGACACAAGTGTATTCCAAGTTTCTGAAGGGTTTTCATCATGAACGTATGCTGGACTTTATTGAAAGTTTTTCTGCATGTATTGAGATGACTGTGTGGTTTTTGTTTTTGGTTCTGTTGATGTGGTATATCACATTTAATGATTTGTGTATATTAAACCATCCCTCCATTCCTGGAATGATCCCAACTTGGTCGTGATGTATAATCTTGATGATTTGCTGCTTTCTAGTTGCCAGTATTTTATTGAGAATCTTTGCATCCCTGTTCATTTGTGAGATTGGCCTACCATTCTCTTTTTTGGTTGGGTCTTTCTCTGGGTTTGGTATCAGAGTAATACTTGCCTCCAGAAATGATTTAAGGAGGATAGCTTTCTTTTCAATTTCATCAAAGAGTTTAAGGAGTATTGGCATCAAATCTTCTTTAAACTTTTTGTAGAATTCAGCTGTGAGTCCATCAGAACCTAGGCTTTTCTTTGTTGGTAAGTTTTTAATTACATTTTCAATTCCAATAGCTGATATTGGGTTGTTCAAAATTGCTATACCTTCTTGGTTGAGCTTTGATAGTTCATATGTTTCTAGAAATCTGTCCTTTTCCTCTGTGTTTTCCATTCCATGTGAGTAGAGGTTTTCAATGTATGTATTCATGTCATGACCTTTTGAATTTCCATCTTCTTTTGCCATTAATTTCCAGTTTCAGTGCACTATGCTCAGATATTATGCATATGGTGAGTTCAATACCTTTGCATTTACTTATGAAGGTTTTATGGGATAATATATGGTCCATTTTGGAGAATGTCCCATGCACAGCTGAGAAGAATGTGTATTCAGATGTAGTTGCCTGTTATACTCTGTAAACATCTACTAAGTCCAATTGCTCACAGGTATGATACAGTTCTATTATTTCTTTGCTGATTTTTTGTTTAGCTGATCTATCTCTTTGTGACAATGGGCTGTTAAGGTCCCCTGTTATAATTGTGTTCTTGTGCACTTTGTTTTTCATGTCGGTTAGTATCTGTCTTATAAAGTTGGGTCCTCCTGTATTTGGTGCATATATATTTATAATTTTTAGTTCTTCCTCTTGAATTTTTCCACTAACGAGTATGTAGTGACCTTCTCTATCTCTTTTAATCATGTTAGGTTTGAAGTTCACATTGTCTGCAAATAGAATCATTACTCCTGCTTTTTTTCTGGGTTCCTGTGGCATGGAATACTGTTTTCCATCCTTTGACTTTTAATCTATCAGTTTCCTTTTGGGTCAGATGTGTTTCTTTTATATAGCATATTGTGGGATCCTGTTTCTTGATCCATTCTGCCAATGTATTTCTTTTGGTAGGTGAATTGAGGCCATTTACATTTATGAATATCACTGATAGGTACTGGCTCAACTATGCCATGTTATGTTCCAGTTGTTTGCTTTCTGCTTTTCCCCCTCATTTCATTGCTTGTCCTATCTGGTGGTTTCTTTCTGTTCTTGTTCTGGGGATTGTGGTCATTTTTATCTCTGTCTAGGATGTCTTTCTAGGGTTGGTTTGGTGGATGTGAATTCCTTCAGTTGTTCTTTGTCACGGAAGCATGTTGTTTCTCCAATAAATTTGAATGAAACTTTTTTGCTGGGTAAATCAGTCTGGGTTGAAAATTGTTTTCTTTCAGGGCTTGAAATACCTCACTCCAAGCTTACCTTGACTTGAGGGTGTGTGCTGAAAAGTCTGCTGTGATTGTAATGGGATTTCCTTGATAGGTGAGTTGTGTCTTTTCTCTAACAGCTTTTAGTATTCTGTTTTTATGCTGTATGTCTGAGATCTTAATTATTATGTGCCTGGGTGTGGGTTTATGTTGATTGTGGCTCTTTGGCATTCTATATGCCTCACTTATCTGCATATCAGATTTTTTCTCCATGTGTGGGATTTTTTCTGCTATTATTTCTGTGAATGTTTTACATATGTCATTTGCATTGACTCCTGCATCTTCACTAATGGCAATTAATCTTACATTGTTGCTCTTGACATCATCTTGAAGCTTCTGGATTGTCATTTAATGCTGTTTTGTTATTTTTAAAAGTTTTATCCTTTCATGATCACTAATTGTGTTCCTGCCCTCAAAGTCCAAAATTCTATCCTCAGCTTCATTTAAATGGTTCTCCATGCTTTGAATAGAATTTCTTGTTTCTTGGATGTCTCTTTGAGTTTATTTCATGAATTCTGCTTGTTTTCTATATTGTTCATTCAAGGTTTCCATCAGTTTCCCATGCTCCTGTACTTTTTTCTCTATTTCTTCTTCAGCTGCATTCAAGAACTCCTTTACTACGGTTGTTATTTCTATCTTAACGTGGGATAGTATTTCTAATTTGATTTCCTCTATAGCCTCATGGAGTTGTTTTTTTGTTTTACTTGCTATCTTTACAGAGATTTCTGGTGTTACTTTTGGAGTCCTCTATTTCAGTGTCTCCTGTACTTGCTCCTGGTGGACTAGATGATTGGGATTGCATTTTGCTTTTTCATTTTGCATTTTCCCCTTTTGAGTTAGTGTTTGGTCCTTCAACTCCACTAGTGTCAACTGATGGTTGTGTGTATCTTGAGGTCCTAATATAAGGTTGACATTTTCAATTTCTAGGTCCCACAATGACTAGGTGGACCAGTCACCTGTCTTCCCACTGCAGGGTCTGTTGGGTGAATCCTATATTCTTCCTGGGCTGACAAGCCTAGTAGTATTGATGTAGGTCAACTTTTAGTTCCTGCTATTCCTTTATCTTCAGGTTATTCCAGGTCATCAGATCTCCCTTTCTACAGTGTTTGTGTTGGCTGATGCTGTACTGTGTGCCTATTGTGGGCCTGTGTGTCTCATAAGCCCTTTTGATTTTCTTCAAGTTGGGGGAGTCCTTCTTGGCACACTCCTCACTCTGGCTGAGGTTTTCTGTGTGTAGGAGGGAATCATCCACATTCTTGTCTTACTCACCAAGGTCTTACAGTTCGTTGGAGGGGGCTTTACTACTGGCCCTATTTACCCACTGTATACCTCTATTTTAGGGGCATACTCACCACACTGACTGGAGCCTGCTGAGATCTGTTTGGGTGAGGCAGTTACTGAATCTCCCCTCTAGCTAGTACAGTCAATCCACCATAGTGCATGGTGGGCCTAGCAGCAAATTTCCAAATTTGACTCCTGCGCTGGGATTCTACCACAGTGTGTGTTCATGGCCCAGGGTTGGATTCTGGGCCCTGCTCACAGCTTGGAGTTTGCTGGGCATGGCCCAGGTAGGGTCACCAGTCCTGCTCCTGTGTCTTAGGCTGATACCAGACATAGGGCATGGTCTTACTACCTGGGAGCAATGTTCCAAGTGTGTCCTGTGAGCTGGGATGATGCAGCATATGGACACAACCCTAAGCTCAAATTTTTAACACTTTTGCCTCAGCCTACCATATCTTAGATTAAAATTCATACCAAGCCCTGTAGAAACTTTTCTCACATTATTAAAAGAAATGAATTACTTCTAATGATTAGGATTCGAATATAATGGCTGAGTAGTTCAATGGTCTCAGACACTTTATCAGTTGAGATGATCAGGATTTGTCTGGTTATTTCAGATTTTTCTTTTGGTATTTCATTCATTTGAATACAAAGAGAATTAAAATATTTTTCACATATTGAAACAAATTTAAACTCCAGTTTAATCAATCTGTGTGTGTCTCTGTGTGTGCACACCAGGAGTTGAATTAAGACCCTTGTGTTTTCCAGGCAGGTGCTGGGGCATGAGCTGTATCTATGGGCCAATCTGGTTTAATTTTGAGCTATTAAACCAACCTTGCATTCTTGGAGACTGTTCTTATTAAGCCAGTGTCTTGCTCTTTAGTGAAAGCTGGTCATGAATTTATTACATAACCCAACTGACCTTCAAGTCATGGTGATCCTCCTGCTTCAACCTCCCAAGTGCTGGGATTATGGCCTGTGCCACCCCAGCAAACTCTTGAGGGATTTTCAACCCTCAAGCCTATCTTGCATTTCTCATGGAATTTTAGCCCCTAATCCAGTCTTCCCACTCTCCTGGTCACAGAGGGAGTGGGTGATTTCCTGGAAACCTAAAAGCAGGGAAGAAATGAAGTGGCCCAGCCACAACTCAAACCTGTACTGCTGTCCTCAGCTTTGTGTCTGCATGATGGTTCCTTACCAGAAATGCATGCCTGAAACAGGAGAAGCATCTGTGTGTTAGAGCCAATGCCTCACCACTTTCCAAAGCCTCAATACATGTGAAGGGATTGAAGCTGCCATCTCTGCTTTCTTCTGCAGTGATAAGCAAATCTAAGGATCACAGCCAAGAAAGGTGGCCCAGAGTTTTAATCTCACCATTCAAGAAGCAGAGAGAGAAGGATAGAAAATTGGGGACAGTCTGGACTATAGGGCAAAACCTTTCCCAACACATACACACACGCACGCACACACACACACACACACACACACCACAGACATTTTAAAAGGTAGATCTTAAATATATATTGGAAGCAATTTATGTTTGTATTATATTTTTCTGAAGTTTTTGTTGTTCTTTGTTTTCTTTTGCAGTTTTTAAACATTGTACTAAAAATGTTGAGGACAAGCAGGGTGGCACACACCTATAATCCCAGCACACAGAAGGCTGAGGCAAGAGGAATCCTGTAAGTTTGAGCCCACTCTGCACAATAATGTGAGTTCAAATCCAGCCTGAACTGCTAAGTTAGACTCGATATTAAAATGAAAATAATTTCTTTTAAAAATAAGTGATGCCAAAAAGATTAGTGGGTGCCAATGTCTATAGGAAGAGATTAAGTACAGTTAGAAAAAGGGATATTTCTGTGCTGATTGTGTACTAGGTGGTGCATCTCAATCTGGGCATAATGGTAGGCACCCAACCACTTGGGAAACGGTTGCAGGAAGCTCACAAGTTTGAGGCCAACCTGGGCAACTAAATGAGACTGTAGGTCAAAATCTGAGAAAACATGAAACTTTCTAAATGCAAAATTGAGACTAAAAAGTGTGATGTTGCTATGGCAAGCAGAAACCCAGAAAGGACACCTATATTTGGAGGAAGGTTTATTCACCTCGATAGTCACTGACCAGGATCACTCCCAAAACATCAGGATTCAAACTCTAGTGTCCTTGGGCTTCTACATGATGCACACAAGTGAGGTACAAAGGTGACACAGAATAGCCTGGAATTTGTTCTGTTTAACTGGAAGGGTGAGATCATTAGTTCCAAGGATAGTGATCATAACTACCCAGCATTCTGTATGCTCAGTTATGCTTTCATGGCTACAGGGCTCAAGACAGTAACTGCAAAGTTGTGATGCACTGGAGAGCTGGCAGTTTCAAAAGAACAAAGCTTTAAAAAGACCAGTTTCTCTTATACATGTCTTTTCTTTCAGTTTTGCTGAAAGTAAATTGTAGGTTTTTGTTTTTGTTTGTTTTTTTGTTTCTTTGTTTCTTGGTTTCACTTTCTGAGACAGGTTTTCTCTATGTAGTTCAGACTGGCCCCAAATCCATGATAATTCTCCTGCCTCAGCCTCCCACATGGTGGGACGACCAGCATATGCCATCACACTTAGGTATAAATCTTAACGTTTTCTAAATGAATACAGATATGCTGAATAGACAGAAGCAAGAATTTAGTCTATGCAGGAAAAAATTAATAAAACTAAGCAGTTTCCCCCTGGAGACAATAAAAATGACTAGGAGTTTAATGCAAAGAGTGGAAATATATAAAGTACATTCAAAATACATTTTATTTTTTGGCTTTTTTGACACAGGCTTTCACAATGCAGTTCAGGCTGGCCTTGAGCTCACTTTGTAGCCCAGGGTGCTGTTCAACTTGCAGTGATCTTCCTGCCTCAGTCTCCTGCAGGTTGGGGTGACCAATTATGGCCTGTAAAAATACTTTTTTAAGAAAGAGGTGTTTCTGCAGATGTAATTTTTTGTTTTCTTGCTGGTACTGCAGAATGAACCCAGGATCTTCATGCTGAACGATATACACAGACCTTTTTTTTTTTTTAAATTTTTTTGGCACAGATTCATTAATTGCTCACATGGGCCTTGAACTCAGAATTCCCTGGCATCAGTCTCCCAAAGTGTGATGATTACAGGTGTGCAACACTTTGCCCAGAGGGTTGTATTTCCTTTCTTAATTTCATTTAGTAATTGGACATGAAGTTTTTCTCTGGCTTGAAAAGTGGTATCTTTTGTTGCTTTTTGGTGCTTGCATTCAAATTAGGGCTGTGTATATGCTGAGAATACACTCCACACTGAGCTACATTCCTGCCCAGAAATGCCTGTTTTTAAAAGTTTTTAAGTAACTAAGTTCCCAGGCAGTGACAAGGCATTAGAACAATACAGGACCCTAAATCTAGTCCCATAAGACATTTTACTATGTAAATGAAAACATATCCCTTTACAATAAAATATTTTTCAAACAAACGATTGAATTGTGAAATAAAAAATGCAAATTGATAAATTACATATTTAGTGCTACAGATAGTTCAATGGCACAGCACCTGCATAGCAAGTGTGAGGTCAAGAGCTCAATACTCAGTACCAAAACAACACAAACAAACAAACAAGAAATCAAAGGGAAATCCCAATGTGCTGAGTTAAAACTAAATCTAGCTGCTTATAACAAATAATTTCACATGCCCCGGATATACCTCAGCAGCATAAGCAACTGCCTGGTAAGTGCAAGATCCTGGATGTGATTCCTGATATCAAAACAAAGAAAAAGAAAAAACAAATGGGTCAGAGTATACACTGAAATTTGCACCTTATTCAGAAGCTCTTCCAAGTCTGGCTGCAAGTCTCAAAGGGAAGCACAGTGATCTCTGTCCGTCCCACTCAGTGCCCAGATGAGCTGCAGCATGGTGGGTACAGGAATCTCTCCTGATGATCTCCAGCCTCAGGGGCCTTATCAAAGGAGCTGTGAGGGTCTGATCCCTGGGGTTCTTTACAGTGCAGATGTGGGAGAAGCCTGTCTGGGCCAGGAAAGCAGGTGATGTGCTGGGGTCCCTGGGAGGAGACAGGAGGAAAGCACAAGAGGCCGTGCTTGCCTCAGAGGAGTACTGCTCCCCCAGAAATCTCCAAGG
Organism: Hydrochoerus hydrochaeris; assembly: GCA_004027455.1. Classification (NCBI taxonomy): domain Eukaryota; kingdom Metazoa; phylum Chordata; class Mammalia; order Rodentia; family Hydrochaeridae; genus Hydrochoerus; species Hydrochoerus hydrochaeris. The sequence continues at coordinate 21,789 of PVLA01015747.1, forward strand.
CTCATTTCTTTGGTGTTTTGGGACCTAGCTTCCTCATCATTGCTTACATGAGCATCAATCACATCATCATCTTCCTCTTCTCTTTAAGCATTTTCAGTGCTAACTAGCTAAAATCTTCTTTGGTAATATGTTTGCAAGAAGTGAAAAAGTTTCTGATCATCCTAAAGCATTTGCTAAATCAGTTAGTCAGTGTTTTCTATTCTTTCCCACAGCCATGTCTGGAGGAAGAGGTGGCTAGACACCGAACAGAGAGGTCCATGGCCTTAGGTGGGATCACCAGAACCTCTTGGTTGAAGCCTGACAGTTCAGGGGACCCTTCATTATGAGCAGTATACAGGACATGGCAGCAACAGGAGCCTCAGCTCCCCACTCTTGGCCTGCCTAAGGCCACAAGTACCACCTTCTTGCTTCCATTTAACCTGGTGGCCTCAGGACAGGCAGCTTGCAGCCCTGTGGGAGCCATACTCTTCTTTATTGAGTCAGGGGCTTGCTCTTCAATTCAGGCTGACATAGAATTTACTAGGGAGCCCTGCCTGTCCTTGAACTCACTTGAATCATCACACCTTTGCTCTCCCCTGCTGGGATTACAGGAGGGGACCACCACACCCAGATTGCTGTAGTTTATATTCATCCTCAAAGGCCAGTATGAAAGAGAAAGCAGGATATTAGTTCAGGTATTACAATAATCAACACACCTTGCTAACTTATGCTTTTGACACTTTGCTGCTGATTTGGGATGTTTCCATTGAATAACTCATGTTCTGCAGCACAAAGTCTCCTCCATTCAGATTCTAAGCTTAATCAGAACTTAATTTTTAAAAATAAACATGTCCTTAAAACACTGAGATACAAAAAAGGGGTAAATTGAGCAATGCTAGATACTTTTATATGATTTTTACTTAACTCATAATAGAATTCTGTTTTAGTTACGTTCTCATTTATGAGACAAAATAACCAGTGCTCCAAAGTTAGATAAGGAAAGGTTTATTTAGCTTACAGCATGTAGAGGTTTCAGTCTACAACTAGCTGGCTGCAAGAAAGGGTGGCAACTGACAGGAAAAACAGTTCATGGTAACAACAGATAGTAAAAGAAGTGAGGGCAGTCATAGCACTTTCTATCCCTTGCACTTTACCAAGCCTACCGGAAATGTGTAGTACCCACACCCTTAATCCTGCTGCCCTTGAGCCTAGCACTGTGCCATGAATCACTCAGTGCCACACACTCTACATCCACCTACCTCTGAAAAAACCTCAACCCTGACCACATGACATATAGGGAGAATGTCCAGACATAAGCTAAAATAGATTCCTATGCTTTGATTTAGCTTACTCTGCACTCTGTAATCCTCATCTCAATAAACCGACATGTATTTTCTTCATGGTACTGTGGGTTAAAACAAAGGACTTCCCTGTTAGGAAACATCCCATACCCAATTTTTTATATCAAGATAGGATGCAGGTAAGTCACTAAATTTTCTAGTTTGGTATCAAATTCATGAACTTGCCTCAGTCTCCCAGAGTGCTCAAATACACACAAGTACCAGGTGCAGACTCATTTCCTTTTGTGACACAGTATTTAGAATACAATCATAATGAAAGAAGATTACCTGTTTTGTTGTATTCCTAAAGATTTTCTTATTTTAGTACTGCTTTTTCAAGACAATTTAATTTTTTTTACATTCACATTTTTTACATTTTTTTTATTGTTCAGGGAGGATGCTTTTGAGACACAGTCTTGCTAGGTAGTTCAGGGTGGCCTCAACTCACCATTTGCCCTCGATGACCTTAAAACCAATGTGATCCTCCTGGTTCAGCCTTAAAATGCTGGGGTTACAGTCATATACTACCAAGCCCAGCCTCTATTTTATATTAGTAACTACACACTGTGTTTTGCCCCTGGAGACAGAGTGGACCTAAATCACTAAATGCCAAGACTCCTGTCCAATTTTCCATTCTAGAGCATTCAGGTCACCCAATCCTGTGATTACAGG
>PVLA01015748.1:0-23762 GCA_004027455.1 Hydrochoerus hydrochaeris
AAAGAAAGAGACAACACACATGATATCAAGAGGCTACTTACAGAAGTAATAGGTGAAAACTTCCCAAACATGAGAATGAAAACTGACATACAGATTAGTGAAGCATATAGAACTGCAAATAGAGATAACCAGAACAAAACTACACCCAGACATATAATAATCAGCATCCCAGAAATCCAACATAAGTGCAAAATTTTAAAAGCTGTTAGAGAGAAAAGACATCACCTATAAAGGAGTACCTATCAGAATCACAGCAGACTTCTCAACACAAACAATGAAGTCAAAAACAGCATGGAGTGAAGTGTTTCACTTCCTAAAGGAAAATGACTTCCAAGCCAGACTCATGTACCCTGCAAAACTGTCCTTCAAAATGTATGGAGAAATAAGATACTTCCATGACAAAGAACAGCTGAAGAACTTCATGATCACCAAACCAACCCTACAAAGAATACTGAAAGACATTCAAGATACACATATCAAAAAACCGCTAAGCAAGACAATTAAACAGAATGGAAAGTTAAGATACAACATCACAAAGACAACAAGTCAACAACAAACCAATATGTGACAGTTTTAACCATTAATGTAAATGGCCTAAATTCACCAATTAAAAAGAAGCAGACTGGCAGACTGGATCAAGAAACAACATCCAGCCATATATGGTCTAACAGAAACCCATCTAACCCAAACAGAAACTCATAATCTGAAAGTCAAAGGATGTAAAACAACACTCCATGCAACAGGAACCAAAAACAAAAAACAAAAAACAAAAAACAACGTGGGTGTAGCTATTTTGTTTGCTGATCTTCAAAACAACAATGATTCAAAGAGATAAAGAAGGTCACTACACACTAGTTAGGGGAAAAATTCAAGAGGAAGAGAAAACAACGTTTAATATATATGCACCAAATTCCAGAGCACCCAGTTACACAAAGCAAGTATTAACAGAAATGAAAAATCAAATAGGCAATAACACAATTATAATAGGAGAGATTATCATGTCATTGACACAAAGGGACAGATCAACTAGACAGAAAATCAGCAAAGAAATAACATAACTGATCACACCTGTGAACAAATGGACATGAAAGATGTATACAGAGTGTTCCATCCAACAAGTTCAGAATCTACATTCTTCTCAGAAGTACATGGGACATTCTCTAAAATAGACCATATACTAGCCTGCAGAACACATATAAGTAAATGCAAATAATTGAAATTATCCCATGCAAGGTATCATATCATAGTGCAATGAAGCTAGAAATTAATGATAAAAAAACTGAAAAAACTCACAAACAATTGGAAATTGAATAATATACTTGAGCAATCAAGGGGTCACAGAGGAAATTAAAAAGAAATTAAACAATATCTATGAGCAAACAAAAATACAAATACAAATAACCAGAATCTGTGGGATGCAATGAAAGTGGTTCTCAGAGGAAAATTTATTGCACTGAGTTCCCACATTAGGAAAACAGAATTAACACAAATAAACAACCTGATACTACAACTCTAACAGCTAGAAAAAGAAGCAGGCCAAGCGCAAAGCCAAAAGAAAGGAGGAAATTATAAAGATCAGAGCAGAAATTAATGCAATAGACTAAGAAAACAACATGAGGAATCAACAAATCAAAGAGTTGGTTTTTTGAAACAAAATTGATAAACCTCTAGGCAGCTTAATTTAAAAAAAGGAAATATAAGACTCAAATTCCTGAATATGGAATGAAAAACATGAAATCATTACCAACTCCTTGGAAATACAGATCATCAACATCTATTTTGAAAATCTCTACTCTCATAGATTTGATAACATAGAAGAAATGGACAGATTCCTAGAAACATATGAACCACCAAAGCTGGGGATCAAGAAGTTGTAAAACTGCTGAATAACCCAATTTCTATTAGTGAAATTGAAAATATAATTAAGTCCTTAACAACAAAGAAGAGCCCAGGCCTACATGAATTCACTGCGGAATTCTACAAGAAATACAATGAAGACTTAATGCCAACACTCCTCAAAATGTTTAATGAAATCAAAAGTGAAGCAATTCTCCCTACATCATTCCTGGAAGCAAATATTACTCTAGTACCAAAACCTGAAAAAGACCCAACAAAAAATGAGAACTACAGGCCAATATCCCTAATGAACATAGATGCAAAAATTCTCAATAAAATATTGGCAAACAGGATGCAGCAAATCATCAAGAAGTTTATACACCATGATCAAGTGGGATTCATCACAGGCATGCACAGATGGTTCAACATATGTAAATTAATAAATGTGATCCACCATATAAATAGATCCAAAGTAAGAATCACGTGATCATTTCTATAGATGCAGAAAAAGCTTTTGATGAGATCCAAAACCCATTCATGATAAGAACCTTACAGAGAATTGGAATAGATAGTCTCAACCTCAATATGATTAAGGCAACAAACTAACAGCAAGTGTCATATTAAATGTCGAAAAACTGAAAGGCTTTATTGAAATCAGGCACAAGACAAGAATGTCCCTTATCACTGCTCCTATTCAACATAGTACTGAAAATGCTAGCCAGAGCAATTAGAAAAGAGAGAGAAGTAGAAGGAGTAAAGATAGGAAAAGGAGAAGTTAAATTATCATTATTTGCAGATGACATGTTACTGTACATAGAAGACCCCCAAAACTCCATTGAAAGACACCTACATATAACAAATAAATTCAGCAATGTAGCTGGATGCAAAGTCAATGCTCAAAAATAATAGCATTCTTATACAATAACAACAAAATGACTGAGAGAGAAATAAGAGAAGCCACACCCTTCACACTAGCATCCAAAAAAATGAAATACTTAGGAATTAATCTAACAAAAGATGTAAAAGAGTTGTACAGGGAAAATTATAATATCCTGAAAAAAGAAATCAAAGAGGACCTCAGAAAATGGAAAAACACCACTGGTTCATGGTCAGGAAGAGTAAGTATTGGGAAAATGGCCATTCTTCCAAAATTGTTATACAGATTCAATGCAATCCCAATGAAAATACCACTAACATTCCTCATAGATCTACAGAAATGATTCCTAAATTCATCTGGAACCAGAAGAGACCTAGAATAGCAAATGTAATTCTAAGCAGCAAAGCCAAGACACGAGTCATCATAATCCCTGACTTGAAGTTATACTACAAAGCTACCATAATAAAATCAACATGGTATTGGAATAAAAAAAGATCTGCAGATCAATGGAATAGACTAGAAAATTCAACTATGAACACACTCAACCAACTTATCCTTGATAAAGAACTAAGCATATTCACTGGAAAATTGATAGTCTTGATAATACATGGTGCTGGAAAAACTGGCTATCCATATACCAAAAGTGAAAATTAGAACCATGCCTTCCAACTAAACTAAATCTAAATTTATGTACTAAAATAAAATCTAAGTGGATCAAAGATCTAAATAATAAAACAAAAACTCTAAATCTGTTGCAAGACAAAGTAGGTAAAAATCTTGAAGACAAAGGTGTTGGTAGAGAATTCATTATCAAGAAACAAATAGCAAGGGAAATGCTTCCAAGAATCAATAAATGGGATCACATCTTATTAAGGAGTTTCTGCAAGGCAAAAGAAATGCCAGCAGACTGAAAAGAAAACCTACAAACTACGAAAAAATCTTATTGAACTGTCCCTCAGACATAGCAATTCTGTCTAAAACTTATAAAGGATTTAAAAAATCAGACCACTGAAATTCAAATACCCAATCCAAAAATGGACATCAAGATGAACACACAGTTCTCAGATGAAGAAATACAAATGGCAAATAAATACATGAAAAAGTGTTCATCATCATTGGTCATTAGAGTAATGCAAGTTAAAACCACACTGAGATTGCATCTCACTCCAGAAAGAATAGCCAGGGTCAACAAAACTACCAACAACAAATGCTGGAGAGGCTGTGGGGAAAAGGGAATTCTTCTGCAATGTTGGTGGGAATGTAGACTGATGCAACCATTGTGGAGATAAATCTGGAGATTCTTCAAAAAGCTGTGGTTGGAGGTTCCATTTGACCCAGCTATTCCACTCTTAAGCATATTCCCAGAAGAACTGAAAACTTCTCACCACAGTGATATATGTTCACCCATGTTTATAGCGGCACAATTTGTAATACCCAGATCTTGGAAACAACCTAAGTGCCCTTCAACTGAGGAATGGATTAAAAAATGTGGTACTTTTATATAGTGGAGTACTATTCAACTATAAACAATGACCACATTGAGATATTTATAAATAAACTGGTGCAACTTGAATCCATACTCAAAAGGGAAATAAATCAAACTCACATGTGTAAATACTGTGTAGTGTCCCTAGTGTAAGAAATGGTAAATATATTGAAGGTTTTATGGTAATCATGGTTCATCATTATGTTGTTTTGAAGTCTTATATTTTCACTCACTGGTTGGAATGGTTTTATTCTGTTTTGTCTGATCTTATTATATGTGATGGTATGAATAGTTACTTTGAAGAAAAGACAATATGGCAGCCATTGTTGATTTAATATGATCTTTATCTGAAGTCCTACCATGATTTTTTTTCTATCACCATTGGTTCTATCATGTTGTGTCTAACTGGATTTTAATATGTATGACAGTAAAAACAAAATTTTATTGAAATTGAGATAATATAGTAGCCATTTTTCACCTTTGGTTATTTGGTTCAGAATTCCTTGTAATGTTTTCATTCTCTTGAGTGATTTCATTCTACTTTGTTATGTTTGACATTATTGTGTGTAAAGCTAAGCTCAACTATTTTAAAGAAAATGACATTACGGTCACTAATGTTAATATCCAATTGTCTTCTTGTGAAGTGCTGTGTTGCTTACATTTTTCTCTTCTCATCTGCTTAGATCTGTCCTCTTTTGTTTTATTCTCTTTAAAATAAAAAAGAAATAATCTGCCAGGTAAAAGAACAAATGATAAACATAATAAAAGAAATGCTTTTAAAGAAGACATAGTTTAAAAATTGAGGAGCACTGCAGAAAGATTGAAATCTTGCATGAAAATCATAAGAAAGCAATAGAATCCATGAAACCAATTCCAAGAGATATCCAGGAAATAAAAAATTCCATTGAAACTGGGTGAAACAGTGGAGCGAAAGTGAAGATAGACTTTCAGACCTAGAAGACAAGATTGCATCTAGTGAACAAGAAAGGAAAGATATTTTAAAAATAACAAGAAATCAGGAAATAGCAATTCAACAGTTGCAAAATGATGCAAAGAAAAATAATAAGATTGATAAGTGGCAATGAAAAAGATGACAACATAAACTATATCAAAAGATTATGTACAAATCAAACAGCAGAAAATTTCACAAACATGGGAAATGAAATTGATATACAGCTAAGTGAATCATGTAGAACTCTAATTAGCCATAACCAAAATAAATGTACACTCAGACATATAATAATCAACCTCCCAGAAATTCAACATAAGTACAGAATATTAAAAGCTGTTAGAGGAGAGAAACAGATTATCTACAAAGGGAAGTCCATCAGAATCACAACAGACTTCTCAACACAAACAATGAAGTCAAAAAGACCATAGAGTGAAGTATTTCAGATCCTGAAGGAAAATGAATTCCAACCAGATTGATGTACCCTGAAAAACTATCCTTCAAAATTGGTAGAGAAATAAGATACTTCCCTAACAAAGAACAGCTGAAGAACTTCATGATCACCAAACCAAATCTGTACAAATACAAAAGATATTCTAGATAGACATAAAAATAACTACAACTATAAGAACACCGACAGAATAAAGCCACTAAGCAAGGTAGACAATAAAGGAGAAGGGAAAGGTAAAGAACCAACAGCAGAAAGATACAATGACAAAAATGAGCCAATATATATCACTTATCCCCATTAATGCAAATGGACTCAATTCACCAATTAAGAGAAACAGACTAGCAGAATGGATCAAGAAATCATCCACCCATATGCTCCATACAAGAAACCCATCTAACACAAAAAGAAATACAAAGACTGAAAGTCAATGGATGGAAAACAATACTTAATGCAATGGGAACTCCACTGCCCAAAAGCAGAAGTAGCTGTACTGTTTTCAGACAGTGTGAACTTCAAACCAAGTATGATCAGAAAAGATAAAGAAGGTCACCACATACTAGTTAGTGTAATATTTCAAGAGGAAGAGATAACAATCTTAAAGTTAAATGCACCAAATTCCAGAGAACCCAGCTATGTAAAACAAATATTAATAGAAATGAAAAATCATATAAGCAATAACACAATTATAACAGGAGAACTTAACACCCCATTCACACAAACAGACAGATCAACTAGACAGAAAATGAACCAAGAAAAAACAGAACTGGCCCCCAACCACCACCGAGGCCCCGCCCCACCACCGGAACACAGCGCAAGACCGCCTCAGGCATAGGCTACCCCCAACCACCACCGAGGGCCTACCCTGCCACCCGAAACTCAGCACAAGCCAAACTCAGGCATAAGCTGTCCCCAACCACCATGGAGGGCCTGCCCTGCCACCAGAAATCAGCACAAGACCACCTCAGGGGTAGGCTGCCCAGAGACTCTGCCTTGGGAGTGCCCTGCCACCGGGAACTCAGCACAACCTGCCTCAGGGGTGGACTGCCCGGTACCTCCCCAGGGACACATGCTGCCAACAGGATCATCAGAAGATTTCAGTGGGCTCCAGTTAGTGTGAGAAAATTTGGAACTTTGCTCCCAGATGGCGAATCATGGACTACAGTGGATTGACTGTATCAGTTTGGTGAGTATATCCCTAAAATAGAGGTGTAAAGGGGATAAATAGGGCCAGAAGTAAAACTCCCTCAAACTAACTGTAAGATATTGGTGTGTCTGAAAAGAGGGTGTGTGAACCCCTCCTACACACAGAACACTACAGGCAGAGTAAAAATGACAAAACAAAAAAGCAAAATGCAGTCTCAAGCATATAGTTCACCAGAAGCAAGTATAGGATACATTGAAATAGAGGACCACAAAAGTAACACACTGGGAATCTCTGAAAAGATAGTGAGTGAAATAAAAAAAACTGCTTAAGGCTATAGAGGAAATCAAATTAGAAGTAGTCTAGCATGTAAAGATAGAAATAACAACTTTACTAAAGCAGTTGTTGAATGCAGCTAAAGAACTAGAGAAAAAACTACATGAGCATGGGAAAATGATTGAAACTTTGAATGAGCAATATAGAAAACAACCAAAATTCATGAAACACACTCAAAGAGACATGCAAGAAACAAAACATTTTATTGAAAGTGTGCAAAACCACCTAAAGGAAGCTGAGGGTAGGATTTTGGATGCTGAGGACAGGACCACAGTTAGTGATCAGGAAAGGATAGAACTTTAAAAATAACAAAGCAGCATGAAATGACAATCCAGAAGCTTCATGATGAGGCCAAGAGCAACATTATAAGAATAATGGGCATTAGCAAAGATACAGGAGTCCAGTCAAATGACAGACATAAAGTATTTACAGAAATAATAGCAGAAAATTTCCCAAACATGGGGAAATAATCAGATATGCAGATAAGTGAGGCATATAGAACACTAAACAGTCACAAACAACATAAATCCACACCCAGACACATAATAATTAAGATCTCAGACATACAGTATAAAAACAGAATATTAAAAGCTTTCAGAGAAAAGGCACAACTCACCTATCAAGGAAAGCCCATTAGAATCAGAGCACACTTCTCAGCACAAACCCTCAACTCAAGTTGGAGCTTGGAGTGAGGTATTTCAAGCCCTGAATGAAAACGACCTTCAACCCAGACTGATGTACCCAGCAAAACTTTCATTCAAATTTAATGGAGAAACAAGATACTTTCATGAAAAAGAACAACTGAAGAAATTCATGTCCATCAAACCAACCCTAGAAAGAGTACTGAAAGACATACTAGACAGAGATAAAAATGACCACAATCCCAAAAACAACAACAGAAAGAAACAACCAGGTAGGATAAGCAATTAAATAAGAGGAAAATCAGAAAATAACAAATGGATTGTAACATGGCAATGTCGAGCCAGTAGACATCAGTGATATCCATAAATATAAATGGCCTCAATTCACCAATAAAAAGAAATAGATTGACAGAATGGATCAAGAAACAGGACCCCACAATAGCTGTATACAAGAAACACATCTGACCCAAAAGGAAACTCATAGATTAAAAGTCAAAGGATGGAAAACAGTATTCCATGCAATAGGAACCCAGAAATAGGCAGGGGTAGCTATTCTATTTGCAGACAATGTGAACTTCAAACCTAAAATGATTAAAAGAGATACAGAAAGTCACTACATACTTGTTAGTGGAAAAATTCAAGAGGAAGAACTAACAAGTATAAATATATATGCACAGAATACAGGAGCCCCCAACTATATAAGACAGATACTAATGAACATGAAAAACCAAACACACAAGAACACAATTATAACAGGAGATCTTAACAGCCCATTGTCACAAACAGACAGATCAACTAAACAAAAGTCAGCAAAGAAATTATAGAACTGAATCATATCTGTGAGCAATTGGACTTAGTAGATGTTTACAGAGTGTTCCACACAACCACATCAGAATACACATTCTTCTCAGCTGCAAATGGGATGTTCTCCAAAATAGACCATATATTATCCCATAAAACATTCTTAAGTAAATGCAAAGGTATTGAAATCATACCATGAATAATATCTGCCATAGTACACTAAAATTTGAAATTAATCAGAAAAGAAATTTTAAAACCTGCATAAATACATGGAAATTAAATAACAACCTTTTGAAGAAACAGTGGGTTACAGATGAAATTAAAGAAGAAATAAGACAAAACCTACAATTCAATGAAAATATAGAAACAACATACTGTAATTTGTGGGATGCAATCAAGCAGTTTTAGGAGAGAAATATATAGCAATAAACTGTCATATCAAGAAGACAGACAGCCTAAAGCTCCATCTCAAGCTTCTAGAAAAAGAAGAGCAAGCTAAACCCAAAGCTCATAGAAGAGAGAAAATTGTAAAGATTAGAGCAGAAATCCATGCAACTGAAACTAAAAAAAAAATACAAAGAATTAATGAATCAAAAAGCTGTTTTTTTGAGAGAATCAACAGAATTGACAAAACCCTAGCTAACATTATCAAGAGAAAGAAAGAAAGAAAACCAAATTCATGCAATAAGAACTGAAAAGGGAGAAATTACTACAGATCCCAAGGAAATTCAAAAGATTATGAATACTTCTTTGAAAATCTCTACTCACATAGAGTGGAAAACCCAGAGGAAATGGACAAATTTCTAGAAACATGTAAACTACCAAAGCTCAACCAAGAAGATATAGCAATTTTGAACAAACCAATATCAGATATTGAAAGTGAAAATGTAATAAAACATACCAACAAAGACAAGCCCAGGTCTGGATGGATTCACAGCTGAATTCTACAAGAAATTTAGAGAAGATTTGATGCCAGTACTCCTTAAACTCTTCAATGAAATTGAGAAAAAAGCAATCCTCCCTAAATCATTCCTGGAGGCAAGTATTACTCTGATACCAAAACCAGAGAAAGATCCAACCAAAAAAGAAAACTATAGGCCAATCTCACTAATGAACATTGATGTAAAGATTCTCAACAAAATACTGGCAAATAGAATGCAGCAAATCATCAAGAAGATTATACATGATGACCAAGTGGGGTTCATTCCAGGAATGCAGGGATGGTTTAACATATGCAAATCAATAAATGTAATACAGCACATCAATAGAGCCAAAAACAAAACCACATGGTCATCTCAATAGATGCAGAAAAAGCTTTCAACAAAGTCCAACACATGTTCATGATAAAAAACCCTTTGGAAACTCCGAATACAAGGCATCTACCTCAAATTTATAAAGGCCATCTATGACAAACCAACAGCCAACATTATACTAAATGGACAAAAACTGAAAGCTTTCACTTTAAAATCAGGAACAAGACAAGGATGTCCACTCTCACCACTCCTTTTCAACATAGTTCTGGAAACACTAGCTAGGGCAATGAGACAAGTGAGAAAAATAAAAGGAGTAAAGATAGGAAAGGAAGAAGTTCAATTATCACTGTTTGCAGATGACATGATACTCTATGTAAAATACCCAAAAAACTCCAGTAAAAGACTGCTAGAAGTAATAAACAAGTTCAGCAGTGTAGCTAGATACAAAGACAATATTCAGAAATCAATAGCATTCCTGTACACAAACAAAAAACTCACAGAGAAAGAAATTATGGAAATATCGCCCTTTACAATAACATGTAACCAAATGAAATACTTAGGAATCAACCTAACTAAAAATGCAAAAGACCTATATGCTGGAAATTATACTACATTGAAAAAGGAGATTAAAATGGAAGATTGAAAATGGAAGGACATTCCTTGCTCTTGGTTAGGAAGAACCAACATTGTGAAAATGGCCATACTTCCAAAACTGTTATACAGATTTAACGCAACCCCAATCAAAATACCATTGACATAGCTCACACATCTAGACAAAACACTAATAAAATTCATTTGGAAACAGGAGAAACTTAGAATAGCAAAGACAATTCTAGGCAACAAAAGCAAGGCAGGAGGCATCTCAGTTCTTGACTTGAAACAGTACTATAAAGCCACAGTGATCAAATCAGCTTGGTACTGGCAAAGAAATAGACCTGAGGAACTATGGAACACATTAGAAGATGCAAGCATAACTACAAAGACACTCAGTCACCTGATATTTGACAAACTGGCTAAATATGTCCACTGGAAAAGGATAGTCGCTTTCATAAATGATGTTGGAAAAATTGGCTCTCTACATGCTGAAGACTGAAACTAGATCCATGCATATCACCATGCACAAAACTAAAGTCTAAATGGATCAAAGACCTCAATATTCAAACAGAAACACTAAATCTATTGGAAGACAAGGTAAGTAGAAGTCTTGGAGACATAGGGGTAGGCAGAGAATTCATGAACAAAATACAAACTACACAGGTAACAGTTCAAAGAATCAACAAATGGGATCTCACATTATTGAAAAGTTTCTGCTCTTCAAAGGTAATCACCAACAGAGTGAAAAGAAAACCAACAGAGTGGGAAAGAATTTTAACCAGCAACCCCTCAGACAAAGGACTTGTGTGCAGAATATATAAAGAATTGAAAAACTTCAAGCCCCCAAAATTCAAAGACCCTCTCCAAAAATGGGCATCTGAGATGAACACACAGTTCTCAGAGAAAGATATACAAATAGGAAATAAATACATGAAGAAATGTTCACCATCACTGGTCATTCAAGAAATGCAAATTAAAACAGCATTGAGATTCCACCTTACTCCAGAAAGAATAGCTGCCTTCAAGAAATCAACTGATAACAAATGTTGGCGAGGCTGCGGGGAAAAAGGAACACTGTTCCATTGTTGGTGGGAATGTAGACTGGTGCAACCATTATGGAAATCCATATGGAGAATTCTCAGAACACTAGGATTGGAAGCCCCATTCAACCCAGGTATCCCCCTCCTGGGCATTTCCCCTGAAGATCTGAAAAATTCATATCACAGTAATATATGTGCACCCATGTTCATAGCTGCACAATTTTTGATAGCTAAATCCTGGAAACAACCAAGATGCCCATGAACTGCAGAGTCCATGAAAAAGATGTGGCATTTTTATACAATGGATTATTACTCAGCTATAAAAAAGGATGACCTTGAGGCCTTCATAGGCAAATGGAGACAACATGAGACTATCCTCATTAGTGAAATAAATAAGAATCATATTTATAAATATCATATTGTGTCCCAAGTGTAAAAAGTAAATAAGAACTACAAGAGTAATAAAACCAAAATGTTTAATTGCTATTATAAAAAAGAGAGGGAAAGAAAGTGCTCTAAAGGATATAACTGCATGTATATTTGAGTGTGTAAAATAGAAGACCATATTGCTGAATCTTTGTTGGATCTTTGAGCAGAATTGTTTGTAGTCTGACTGTTTGAATATTTACTATGTACCCTTTAACTTTGTAACTTGAACAGCTACATCCAGGATGACAGTACATCATTTATAGATTACTGATTTCTTAGTGGGGCTTTTTCTCATTCTCCCTTTTCTTTCTTTCTTTTAGAATTCTGTGTTGTTGCTACCCTTTTTCAGTTTCATTTTTTCTCTTCTCTCTAAATAAAATTTTAAAAATGTATAATTGCTATTATAAAAAAGAGGAAATAGGAAGCACTATAAAAGATATAGCTGTATGTATGTTTCAGTGTGTAGGATTGATGACCATATTTCTAGGTTCTTGTTGGATTGTTGAACAGATCTGTTTGCATTCTCACTGCTTTAGTGTCCACTTTGTCTGCTTTAATTCTGTAACCTGAATAACTTTTTGTAAAAGAACAATATATAACTTATCAACTAGTGATTTCTTACTGTTTATCTTCTTTTCTTGAAATTCTGTAATATTTCTACCTTTTTCCTGTTTTTTTCTCTTTAAATAAAAAAATTTACTCAATAAAAAAAGAAAAAGCAGAACTGAATCAAACATGTGAACAAAAGGACTTCGTAGATATGTACAGAGTGTTCCACTGAACAATATCAGAATTTACATTCTTCTCATCTTCACACAGGATATTCTCTAAAATAGACCATATACTAGCCCATAGAACTTGGTTAAGTAATTGTAAAAAAATCAAAATTATCACATCCATATTATCTGATCATTTGATTTTGATTGGTGTTAGTCTGTTTTCAATTATTTTATTTCAATATGTATGAAGGTATGGACAGGTATTCTGAAGAAAACAAGAGGCATTATGTTAGCCATTATTGATTTCCTAGTGTCTGGTCTTCAAAACCCTTAAGGCTCTTACTCTTTTGTACTGATTGCTTTTATGCTTTGTTGATTTCTATTATCTTATTGTATGTGAAGGTATGGACAATTTTTTTGATGAAAACAAGAAACATCAAGGTAACAACTGTTGATTTCCTGTTGTTTTGTTCTGAAATCCTGTTATTAGCAATGTTTAGCCCTGATTTGCATTGTTCTGTTTTGTTTTGTTTTGTTCTATTTAAAATAAAAAATTGAAAATATTCTAAGGACATGAAATATTCTTTTTTATTTTTAAAAAGCAAAACAGAAAAGAGGGTAAAAATAATACAGAATTTCAAAAAATAACAGTACAAAATCAACACTAGTTGATATATTCCATATTGTTACCTTAGAAACTGTAGTTCAAGTTACAAGATCTAAGCATAAAAGGTGAACAGGCAATCATACAATGATAAAACAAACTATTCTTTTTGATGAACTAACATTGAATTAATAGTATGGTTATCTATCTTGCACCCTTAAACATACATACAGTCAGTTATATGTGTATAGCTTGAAGTTGTTCAGGACAAAAAATATTCTTCCAGTGTGGTGTAACACAAATCAATTAAGAACCTCAAATGAAGACATTCTGAATAAATCGTTATAACTCTGAGAATAGATTGCCTGGGTATTTAAAATTATACCCAGGTAAACACATTGTTAAGAAAGACCAAGATCCTATATATTTTTAATTTTGAGGTACCTTTTGTGCACCATTCTAAACTAAGTATTTATTATCTCCATTTAAAAATGAGTAGACAGCTCAAGGGTGTTCACACTACTTCCTGTAACTTTCTACTTCCTTTTCCACTAATGGAGACATAGATATATCTGAGTAATAAATGCATGTTTCCTCAGGTAGCTGAAGTAAGAGAATTGAAATAAAGTTACAAATTAAGTAACATCCCTCTATCAGGCAATGCCATGGGTCAGTTCAAGCATCTGGTCCAGCTGTATGTATTCACAGAGAGTGAAATCTACATGTTGAGGTAAAGTAATATATTGCAAGAGCAAGAGGGCCCATGATGTATACTTCTGAGATGAACTGTAGGTACTTTCTGGCAAGTTCTAAAGATAACTTTTTATGATAAATATACCAATACTGTCATGTAAATATTGAGATGCAAACCTGTCCCTCAAATTCATTACAGTAGTTTCCTTTGAGAAAGAAGTATGCAAGTCAATGGAATCATTAGACAAAATAATTCATATTTCATAGGTAATTAGTCAAATTATGATAAATATGAAGTACAAAGAAAATAATAGACATTTACATTTTCAAACTGTTGTTTTTTTAACAATAAAAATATGCAATATTAACTGACCATTTCTAAATGCTAGCATCTATTTAAGGCAGTGGTTCTGAACTCTTGTTTAAAGAAAGACTATGAAGGGCCACAGTTATAGCTTAGTGGCACAGCACCTGCCTGGCAAATGCAAGTTCCTGAATTCAATTCCTGGGAGAGAGAGAGAGAGAGAGACAGAGACAGAGACAGAGAGGGACAGAGAGACAGACAGAGAGGGAGACAGAGAGAGACACAGAGACAGAGAGACAGAGAGATGAGAGAGAGAGAAGAAGAAAAATTTTCTTTTGGCCATCGTGTTGATATGTGTTATGTACATGAACAAACTTCCCACAAAGAATGTAATCATTATGCACTGCAAACATGCACTACAAAAAATTAAAACTGAAAAAGCAACAGTAGATGAAATGCAAAACACAAATGTGATGCTTCCTCTCGGTCCTGTTTACAGCCCAGTTAGAATGCTGCAGTGTGCTCTCCCCTTTCTTTCAGTAGTGCTTGTGTGCACTGAGCTCCAGTGCTGTGTGTTAGTCATGAGGACTGGTGTGTGCCCATAAGTGCTTTATTTGTTTTCCCTCCAAGGACTTGTTCTCTTACCTCCCAGAGACTGAATAACCTTGGAGTTGGGTTCTGGATAGATTGTTAAGATTGCTTTTCACTCCAGTGGCATTTTCAACTTGACAGAAGAGGATTCTTGAGGCTGACATATGCACAAAGCTCAGCAATTTTTAGTGTGTCATCAGAGGGATTCTGTATGTGTTTTGAGCTCAGCAGTTTGGAAGCTGATCTATGGGATGGGTCCTAGGGACAAGGTTGGCCATGCTTGGTGATGGGGGTGTTGGTGGTAGGGTAATATTTGGCATTGCTCCTGCACTTGCCTTTTATCCACCCTGGATCACATTGGTCACACTCTCTTTATGTCTCTTTAGTCAGTTATGGCCCTTATGTCAATTTTAAGTGGGTCCCTCAATGCCTGGCTCCAGGTCCCCAAGTAAGACCAAGGCCTTGATCCTCCCTGGTCCTAGAGCTTGCCAGTCATAACTCAATAACTGCCCTCTGAATGATTCTCTGATGTGACCTTTCCTTAGTGCCATGATCTGAAGGTCCCTCTCATGAATAACTCTCTTGCTGTGATCTATCTCCTAGAGGAAAGATGGAAAAGAGTTAAAGCAGTGAGTACCAGGAGTTGGCTGCTAAACTGGACACTAACCACAGCCCAACAGCCAATGCTGCCCTCCAATCATTCCTTTATCAGAATTTCCCCAAATTTGCTTGCTTAATGGACCTGGGATACAAGCAGCACTGAAACCTAGAGATGACCCTGCTTCTTTCTTAAACAAACCCAATATCAGAATTCATCTGGCAGGCTTCTCATTTCAGGTCCCTTCTTGTGTTTTGGTTCTCCGTTCACCTCAGTTTCAAGTACATGTGAATCTTGGTGAGCATCTTCCAATGTCTCATGTGTACAACTACTTATAACCGGGGATGATGTATTTTGTTTTTATCTAAAACTTACATACCCAAAGTCAAAGATGATTTATCATGTTATTTATGTGTTTTAAAAACTGAAATCATAGACATGTCATTAAAATTAGAATGAAAATATTATGAAATACTTTACACAAGCCATTTTTTCATATTATAGTCAAGTTTTATAAGTATGCATGAATTATACATAATAATATGTTTTATTTTTCCATTATTCGTAATTCAAGTGACACAATTTGGTCATTTCTGTTTTTAACCCTCTTTGTCCTTCTAGTTCCCTATCACCTGATTCTTTTCCTTTTTTATGAAGTCTCCCTTATATTACATAGATTAAAAGGGACAAAATTAAATCTATAAAGGAAAGGAATTAGAAAATCAAAGACTGATGAAACTCCTAGAAGTTACCTGGGTATATCAATGTTTTCTAACTATAGGTCATCGATCTTCATAAGTAGTCAGAAAAAGGAATAATATATTTATTATATTAATAATATATTTAATAATACATTTAAAAATAAATATTTGTGACTACCAGAATCCAAATTAAGACTGACTGCTGAGTTCCACATTCTATAGTTCTTCTTCTTAACATTCTTTTCTTTTTCAAAATGAGCCCAGGCAGCACAGAACCACAAATGTGACACATTCTCAGAAATCCATCTCTGGGAGTGTCAGAGGTTCCAGACCTGCAGCCCATCCTCTTTGGACTGTTCCTGCCCTTGTACCTGGTCACAGGACTTGGAAACTTGCTCATCATCCTGGCAGTCAGCTCCTATCTTCAATTCAATGGCCCCATGTGTTCCTTCTCTTAGATCTGTACTTGTTTGACATTTATTTTGTGTCTACCACAGTCCCAAAGATGATTGCGGAAATCCAAACTCCACAGAGTCATCTCTGACATGGATGTGTCTATATCTTTTTTCCCCATGGATGTATGACACATTTCTGAACGTAATGCCTTATGATTAGATGGTGGCAATCTATTTTCTGAATTTCTCAGTTGGTTTGCATCCTTGCTTCTCTTCCCTCTTAATGTTGGTATCATTTTTATTTAGTGGTTTGGGCTGTCACCTGTACATTTTGGTTGTGTTGCAGTTTATCTACTTACAGGATGTGAAAATTTATAGATTCTCTGTGACATTTCTCAACTACTTAACTCTCTGACACTTCTTTAATATCATTCAGTATGTTGTGAGACCATATATGAGTTCTTTCCTTATCTATGATCTTTTCTTCTTACTCTAAATTTATACTACCCATTCTAAAACCACATCCACAGATGATAGTTATAAATCCTTTTGCATCTGTGGATCTCACCTGTCTGACATTTCCCCTATTTGTGGACCAAATCTTGGTGCATACATTGGTCTTACTGTACCAAATTCTTCCAGAAAGAGTTTTGTGGATTCAATCATTTAAATGGTGGTCAGTTATCTGATGAGTCTCTTTATCTACTGTCCAAGGGATAAGGACTTTAAATGTTCCTCAAGGATGCTTTGTGGGAGGACAGTATGATTTTGGGACCTGTGCCACCTATTTGGAATATATGACGCAATATGATACAATAAAATTTGTATTGTACAATATGGCTCAGTTTTACAGTTTACATTTTTACAATTTTACAGTTTAAAAGCTTTAAAATCTCATATGTTTTATACTGGAATAGTTTTAGAAGAGTTGTGAATGGAGATGGAAATTTCTGGAGATGGATGATATGCTGGTGATTGAATGAAAATCTACACCCAAGTCATACCAAAGGGTTGAGTACTGGACAAAATGAAAATTTTGGAATGTTCAATTTTTCCATGAAAAAGGAAATAAAACCAAATAAATCTTTTTTAAAGTGAACCTGTTTTAGTGTATGGGATATGTTCCATGAACATCCTCTTCAGTAGAGTAAGCACTGAAGAAATTTGTTGACACTCATATTCTCCTTTTTATTGCATTTGAAAACACTTGGAGATGATGATAACCTTATGTAATATGGCTAAGTAAAAACGATGTGAATTGAGACCCCTAAGATAATATAAAACCCAATAATATCAGTTTACCCCTCAACTCTTCAGTTTGATTACTCCCGTCCTATAAAGCATGAAAATGGTGTCTCCACCTCCTCCTATGGACATCTTCATGAAGAAATTCCTATTAGAGACTGCACTTATTTCCATTCTGAGCATGGAGCTGGGCCATTTATTGAATATCATGCTTGGAGTGGCATTGGGTCTACAAGACCTGGTCAGGCTCCCACACAGAAGTAGCATAACTCAGAGTTGCTACTGTAGACAGGGGGAGGGTGAAGGATCATCAAAAAGCATATTTCTCATTAAGATGCACATAGAAGTTTTGATAAGCAAATGGCTGGAAAAGTTTGCTAAATTTCAGAAAAGTGTATAGCAAGGTTTATTTTGCAAAAATAACATTATTAAGGAAATGAACTTTGATACAGGTATGAAAGCATAATAATGGAACATGACAGAAATCTGTGAAGCAAATTTCCAAATTTATGGTCAGCTATTGCCAGTTATCAGGAACACAGAGTGGAGAAAAAAATCCTTGTAAATGTAGTAAAAAGACTAAATTAGGAGAACAAGTTAGCATCTCCCAAGAATCAGCCATGGTGGAACTTGGGGAACCAACCAAGAAAGCAATGACCCAGGCTTTCTAGTAAGTGGTGGGTGGCATGAGTGAGCCATGGGTGACCCAGGGAGAGAACAAATCAGTGTCTCCAGTGAGCCTACTGGAGCATGGGGTGAGAATCAAATGTCCTATGCCCTCCTTCCCTTTTAGCAATGGGATGGTTCACAGGACAGATTTAGTTGATAGCAACTAAAGCACACAAAGCACCTAAATGCCTGTATTGTTGGGCTGGTTATGCTGACCTGGGGCCAGAGGTCTGAGCAACTCTTGGGAGAAGGACAGTATGCAACATAGCAAATATGGGGGATTTTCTTTTTATCTTCTTTTTGAAGGCCAGTGTTGTTTTCACTGTTTCACTTTGTTCTGATTATTTTGCTCTATTGAATGTTCTGCTTTGTTTATTTTTACAGTGTTCTGTTTTTGGTTTGATTTTGCTAAAACTGATTGAATGGACAACTATTTTGAAGATAAGACATACTATGGTAACTATTCCTGTTATCCCGGTATCCTGCACTGAAGTTCTGTGCCACTTTCACTGCAATGTCCTGATTGGCTTTGTTCTGTTTTGTTTTGTTGTATTTTTCCATCTTTAAAACAAAAAGGACAGAATTAGACACTCTTATAACACCATAAAATAGAATAGTTATATGTAAGACATGAAAGTGAATAGCTACAAAAAGTAAACACAGGAAAGCTTGATGACATTGAGCAAAGAAATGATTTCTTACAAAGTCCAAAATCAATAAAACAAAAGCAAAAAGAAACACAAAAAAGGAGATTGCATCAAACTTAAAATGGTGCCATAGATTTGGAGAATACATTTTAAAGAAAAGTCAATATTTAAATATTTTTAAATTTATCAGTTAAGGGATAAATATAGGAATTACAGGACAATCTTGACTTGCAAGCTTAATTTGCTCCATAAACATATTTGCAATACAAGTACTTGTATATCAAACTGAATTTCCCATTGAGGAATAATGGAAACTTAGATTTGTTCGACAACACAAAGATAATGATATAAAATGATTATAATGCTGTAACATAATACAAAATAAGAAAAAAGTACAGAGTGTACAGAAAAACAAATTCACCTGCAGTTGCCTTTGAAAACCTTAGTGATGGTGTGAGGGAGAAAAGATAGAGGAACGTTGCTGTGTAGGACAACTTACTTTGTCACAAATGGACCCACTGCTGTCTATTAGCTCAGTGGAATCATTCTCTTTTGTGTAATTTTAACCTGGAGCCTGTCCAATGACACTTGCTTTTGCTTCCTTTTGAGGAGTTCACAGAAAAGTGACATTTCATTGTCCTTAAACAAATAGATTCATCACCCTCACAGCTACAGCTGTGTGCCTCTTTCCAAAGGTGCTTTTCTAACAAAAGTTTTCGGTTTCTTACATTTTACGAATCTCCCTAATCTCACTTGAAGTGAGAGATTTTTGTTCTGCCCTTTTCTCCTCCTCATCTGCAGATGAGAACTCCATTATCTCTGGCTGTTGGGACAATTGCTCAGAATCATTTGGAGGTGCAGAGAGAGAGGGGGAGGGACAGAGAGGGGGGAGAAAAGTAGAAGGAGGAGGAGGAGGAGAAGAGAGGAAAGAACAGAGGGGAGGAGAGGAGAGAACAGAGGAGAAGAGAGAAAGGAGACCCTGACATAGACAAAGAGGCACAGAGAGACTAGGAATCCATCTGCTCAGTTGTGATCATGTGATGTGTGGAATCAAGTACTGCTCACATTGCAAGACATTGCTTATATCCATTAAAACTTATTAGAAATATTTGATTGTCTTAAATACATGAAGAAATGTTTGCCATCACTGGTCATTCAAGAAATGCAAATTAAAACAGCACTGAGATTCCACCTTACTCCAGAAAGAATAGCTGCCTTCAAGAAATCAACTGATAACAAATGTTGGCAAGGCTCGGGGGAAAAAGGAACACTGCTCCATTTTTGGTGGGCATGTAGACTGATGCAACCATTATGGAAATCCATATGGAGAATTCTCAGAAGACTAGGATTAGAAGCCCCATTCAATCCAGCTATCCTCCTCCTGGGCATTTTCCCCAAAGAACTGAAAAGTTCATATCACAGTGATATATGTGCAGCCGTGTTCATAGCTGCACAATTTGTGATAGCTAAATCCTGGAAACAACCAAGATGCCTGTCAACTGCAGAGTGGATGAAAAAGATGTGGCATTTAAAAAAGGATGATCTTGAGGCCTTCATAGGCAAATGGAGACAACTTGATACTATTCTCATTAGTGAAATAAATAAGAATCATATTTATAAATATCACATTGTGTCTCTAGTGTAAAATTAAATAAGAACTACAAGTGTAATAAAACCAAAATGCATAACTGCTATTGCAAAAAAGAGAGGAAAAGAAAGTGCTCTAAGGAATATAACTGCATGTAAGTTTGAGTGTGTAAAATAGATGACCATATTGCTGAATCTTTGTTGGATCTTTGAGCAAAACTGTTTGTAGTCTGACTGTTTAATATTTACTATGTACCCTTTAACTTTGTAACTTGAACAACTACATCCAAGATGACAATACATAATTTACAAATTACTGATTTCTTAGTGGAGCTTTTTCTCATTCTCCTTTTTCTTTCTTTCTTTTAGAAATCTTTATTATTGCTACCCTTTTTTGTTTTTTTCTTTTTTCTTCTCTTTAAATAAAATTTTAAAAGTGTATAATTGCTATTGTAAAAAAAAGAGGAAAAAGGAAGTGCTGTCAAAGATATAGCTGCATGTATGTTTAGATGTGTGGGATTAATGACCATATTTCTAGGTAATTTTTGGATTGTTGAACAGATCTCTTTGCACTCTCACTGCTTTAGTCTCCACTTTGTGTGCTTTAATCCTGTAACTTGAATAACTATTTCTAAAAGAACAATGTGTAATGTATCAACTAGTGATTTCTTACTATTTATCATCTTTTCTTGAAATTCTGTAATATTTCTACCTTTTTCCTTTTTTTCTATTTAAATAAAAAAATGAAAAAAAAGAAATATTTGATTGTCTTGCAGAACAAATTTCTTGAGGTTTAAGTTTTTACTGCATATGGAAATAAAAACTGGCAACAGTAAAAAAAAAATAACTATTAACAAACCAAAGTAACTCTTTGGAAATTTCTGGAAAGACACACAATGAGCAGGGCATAGAGCCTGGAGAGATTTATTGTATATCATGATGAGTACACTTTATAACAATAAACTCTGTGCTTGAAATAAACAGAAAGATAGCACATAAGAGGGGAAGATATGTTGATGCAATTTATGTCTGATAAAATCCAAGTGTCGAGAATGTACAAAGCAAATTGACAGATGAGAAATAAAAGTACATGCTACACTCCTGCAACATGAGCACAGAAACTTGAGAAGCCATCTCTCCACAGAGTATATATATCACAAAGAAGCACCTGAATAAATGCTCAATAGTCAATATTCAGTGCTGAATAGATGCTGAAACAGTCATAGGGAAATGAAAATCTGCTGATTCCCTTCCCATTCACAAAAGATCTATCTCTTATTTCTTACTATCTTTTATTTGCTCCTTATCCATACTTTGAGATTCTCATATCAGAGAATTCATGAAATATTTAAGCTTGTGTGCTTGATTTACCTCACAATACTATGGTCTCAAGGTGTATTCATTTTCTTTCAAACAACTGATTTATTCTTCTTTACAGAAAGATATGGAGGCAGGAAGGAGGGAGACAACGTTAAGGAGAAGAGCAAATGAAGAGAGGGTGCATGCACCCCCTCGCCACTAGGAATGTGATTGTTATGTACTGCAAACATGTTCTCATAAACATTAAAAATTGAAAACTGAAAGTGTTATCAGAGGTACAATGAAACATTACTTCATGCCCAGTTGATAGCATACTTTTAATAAAATTAAAAATAAATATTGGCAAGATGCAAAGATAGGAAGAACCTCACATTCTCTTTTAAAATGAAAAATTTGTTTGCCAATTCATGATAAGAAAATTAAACATACAATGAACTTATGACCCAATCATCCCATTCCTAGGTATATTACCACAATAATGAAAAATAAGTAGTTATTTGCTGCATAACAACCAGAGTAGGTCTCAGAAACCTTCTTAATGTGATTTTTTCATTTCATGATAATCATAGAGTGTACACAGACAAATTGACCAGGGAATCACTGGGTGGTATAATGCTATAGGGAAAATCATGTATGTGGAGTTTGTCACTGACTGTATCCTCACTATGCAGAAGACTACCAAAAATAAATGTGCATGCATATGCAGAGCAGTACTACCAAAACAGTGGATGATGGATATTAACCACATGTCTATCAACAGATGGATGGAAAAAGAGGTCTGTATATATACACAGTGGAATACTATTAACCCATGAAAAGGAATGAAGGTAGTTAACATTAGCTGATAAAATAGCCAAAACTAAGGTGAGAAACAATGAATCAAGGAAGAAAGCAAACAGAAAGGAAAAAAGAAGACACTGAAAGTAAGCAGAAAAGAAAAAGGTAAGAACCAAAGCAAAAATCACACAAAATATAATATTTCTGAGTTACTCTAGACATGAGCTAACTATAAAGCAAATGAACAAACTCACTTCCAAAGAAAGAGGTCCAGTCATTGTTTATAAGAAAGAAGGACAGTAAAGGTGAGAGTGTGGGCTGAATATCAAGTTCCAAGCTACCATGCATCCCATTCTCAGCCTCTTCCATTCAGAAGTTAGAGTAATGTGAAGAATTATTTGAAATAAATCTTTCCAGTATGAAGTCATGCAAAATCAGATATGGTAAAGCTTCAACTGCAATGATTTTCATTCCATTTCTTCCATAGCATACAAAAACAAAACCGAGTCATAATAAAAACATAAGTCATAATAAAAACATAAGAGATAAGAGAGATAAGAGAATCCACACCCTTTACACTAGCATCAAACAAAAAGAAATACTTAGGAATTAATCTAATGAAAGAAGTAAAAGAGTTATACAGGGAAAACTATAATACCCTGAAAAAAGCAATCAAAGAGGACCTCAGAGAATGGTAAGACATCCCTTTGTCATGGATAGGAAGAATAAATATTGTGAAAATGGCCATTCTCCCAAAATTGTTACACAGATTCAAGGCAATCCCAATGAAAATACCACTAACATACCTCATAGATCTAGACAAATCACACCTAAAAATCATCTGGAACCAGAAGAGACCTAGAAT
Organism: Hydrochoerus hydrochaeris; assembly: GCA_004027455.1. Classification (NCBI taxonomy): domain Eukaryota; kingdom Metazoa; phylum Chordata; class Mammalia; order Rodentia; family Hydrochaeridae; genus Hydrochoerus; species Hydrochoerus hydrochaeris. Next base: position 23,550 of record PVLA01015748.1, read on the forward strand.
AGCAAAGGCAATAGTAAGCAGCAAAGCCAAAGCAGGAGGCATTACAATCCCTGACTTGAAGTTATACTACAAAGTTACTGTAATAAAATCAACATGGTATTGGAATAAAAACAGATCTCAAGATCAATGAAGTAGACTAGAAAATTCAACTATGAACACACTCAACCAACTTATCTTTGATAAAGGAGGCAAGCATGTTCACTGAAAGAATGA
>PVLA01015749.1:0-23759 GCA_004027455.1 Hydrochoerus hydrochaeris
CGCAGCCCCTGCACCTGGGTCTCCCTCCCCTCCCTGCGGCCCAGCGTCCTCCCGCCCTCCGTCCTCCTGCGCAGGGCGCCCCCGCCAGACCCGCCGCAGCCCCGCGCTGCCCTCGGCGGCGGCAGCAATGGGAGCCCGGGAGCAGCGGGTCCCTGCGGCCACGGCCTGACGGCGGGGAGCGTGCGGGGATCCCCTCGGCGTCTCCTGGCCCGCGGGTCGCGACGCCGACGCTGCAGCGGGGTAGGTGCTACCACGCCGGCCGGGGACAAAGCCACGCCGAGCCCCAGGCTCCCAGGACGCAGATCCCGGGTCGCACCGCGTCTGGGCGAAAGCTGGGTGAGGCGGGGCGGAAGCCGGGTAAAGGCGGGCGAGGGCTGCAGCTGACGCGGCCCCTCGGCCAATGAGAGGGGAGAGCCGGGGGGGCGGGCCGGGCCAGGGAGGGGCGAGAGCCAATAGCGGGCGGTGGGCGGGGCGAGGGCCGAAACACCTGACCTGGGAAAACAGGTGCGGGCCTCAGCCAGCGCCCCCGTGTGGCAGCTGGGACGGTCACAGTGCACAGTGGCACTTGGATTGAAACTCATTAATGAAAAGCACATAGGAAAAAAGTGCATATATCTGGAAATTTTTAGAGATAGCTTTAAACAATTCAAGGAAGGAGTAGTAGAAGGTCTTAGATCTAGGTGAGTTTTCTATCTTTTTTTATTAAAATTTTTCTTAGCAGGTGCTTGCAGGTTGTTGACTTTTTTGGGGAAAATCAAGTTTAAGGTTTTATAACAAATGAAAAATGAAGTTCTTAAAAATCTCATCTTGACCAGTCATGAGACAATTTAAAAACCTTTAGAAATAGATTGAGGAAAAAAATAGGCTTTTCAAAAGAAGCAGTTCCTGCAGTTTTTGTAGAGCTGTTCCAGCGTGGTCCAGAACGTCTTCCAGCTGCCTGACAGTGTTTTTGCAGCTCTGCAGCTGCGAGGCGAAGCTGGACGTGGTGGGTGAGTTGTAGTCCTCGAGGTCGGGGTGATGATCTTGGGGATGGAGATGCAGTCCAGCATCCTGGGGGTGGGGGAGACAGCAGGTGGGGTGAATCACAGCTCAGGTTCCTGGGGTCTTGGACCACCCAGGGCCTCCTGAAAGCCTGAGCAGGCCCCACACCTGCTAACGGCGCCCGACCTGGCACAGCTCCCAGACTAGCTGCCAGGATTTCTTTTAAATAGGAAGTCATTAGTAATAGACACCGGAAATATGTAAGCATTAAGGTACATATACTACACAAAGCTGGACCAAACCCAAGAAAGTTTGAATTGTTTGTTTTCACTGGACTTCATCTTCAATTTAAAGAAAATTTAGTGTTTATTAAAGTGCATAGCAATACTTCGTATTCATATGTAAAATGGACTTTAGGGATAATTCAATACAAGTGTTTCCCCTTCCACAGATATGTCACACCGGGTATTCAAGAGCTCTGCCATAAGCGCACAATTCTGTGCTGCACAGAATGTTCTGGGCTTTCCTGATGCCCAGCCCCTCTGGCCACATGCACTAAATCACTGCTGAAGACCCAGAGCTCCACACTGTCCCACAGTGCCCTCTAGAGGTCAGAACCGAGCCCCAGGTCTGTGGGTGCCCTAAGGAGTTTGGTCAGCATCACTGCCAACTTGAGTCCTAGTAGAGGTTTTTGTCTTGGGAGGGAGGAAGTAATTATTGATCCCTAGGCTCGGGCTAAAGTTTCCTCGATGTAAGAATCCCCTCTCACTGAATCCCTGTTGTTAACTGTGTCAGTTTGAGTAAGAAACATGCAAGTAGATTGGATCAGCTTAGTTCTGGGTGTGGCTGAAGGGATTTACTGACGTCAGAATGGCCACCCCTAACCTGAGTGGCACCAATCAACAGGCCTCTGCCTGAGTGGAATAAAAGGGAACAGAGGGAAGGCTCCCTTCTGTTTCTTCAGAGGAGCACCAGTCTTCACCTTCACCTTGGACATTGTCTTGGTTACTTTTCTCTCGTTGCTGGGACAAAATACCAGACTCTCAAAGTGAAGGAAGGAAAGGTTTGTTTAGCTCTCTGACACCCCCCACCCACTCTGACCACTTCTAGACCTGCACTGGTTTGGGACACCTGTGCTGCTCATGGAAAAAGTCCCCAAAATTAAGCCAAGCAGAGGGGCTTCTGTGGCTAGGACAGAGGGGCTTCTGTGGCAGACTGAGCCACTGTGGTCACTACAAGTCACCTACCTTCCATCTGGGGCAGGCAGCACCAGCTTGGAGGACTTCAGTGCTGACCCTGCAGAGGCCTTTGATGGGGACGCCAGGGCCCAGCACCTGCTGGGTTGGGGGAGGCGAGGCCCCCATATCCAGGGCCTCGTCCTGGGGGGTGGAGTGTGGCTATGGGGTAGCTGGGGGCAGGTTAGGAATAGGGTGAGACACTAAGAGCCAGGGTCTTGGGGTCACAGAGGAGCAGTGATGAGTCCCAGAGAGGAGGAAATCAAGGAGGGAGGAGAAGCTTCAAGGTCTGTGTGGCCTCGGCACTGAGCATCAGCGGTGTTCTGCTTGCCGGCTCAGGGAGACAGAGAACTCTAGGCCCAGCAGGGGCGGGGCTGACCGCTGCACCCGCTGTGCTGGAGTGGGGGGGTCACACTCTGTGGGGTGCTGCAGGGCATGGTGTGAGGCCCTGCTCCATCCTTACCTTGTTGGGCTAGGTTTTTCTGGTGGGAATGGGGAGACTTGGGCCACTTAGGAGCCAGGGCCTTCCTGGTGGCTCACCAACCCCGTTCCTGACACGGAGGTCCATGCAGCCCTTTGCTCCCAGGAAACACGGCGGGGAGGGCGGGGGGGGTATTATTACTTGATGTACTGCTGTTGGTGAAGAAGGCTCCCCGTACAGAGGGCTCTCACTGTGGGGAGTTGGTCCCATGCTTAGCCCGGCTTAGTCCTTTTTCCCTCCGTCTTCTGTCTCCGCTCTTCTTCCACCCTCCCTCCCTTCCCATCTGCAGAGAGGCGATTTATGTTGGTGTCTCCCAAGGAGATGGGGTGGGGGGGGGCTTCTCAAACCTCTGTTCCCCTGTGGCAGGTGTGCAAGGGCTTTTCCTGTGAGGGGTGGAGGAGAAGCAGAATGGGCCCATAAACAAGGGCAGTTAGAGGCTTTTCAGCCCCTGGCCCTTCACGGGTCCTTCCTTCCCCTGTGGAAACATGCAAGTTCCTTTCAATGCTCCTTTCCTGACTCAGTTTCCACTGCTAGTTTCCTTGTCCATTTGTCTGAGCTGAGGGAGGAGGGAGGCGTCATAACACCCTCCATGTGAGGAAGCTGGGGACGCAGCTCAGCTCTAACGGGAACAAATCCTAACTCGCACCCATTTCACTCTCTCAGCTACAAGGGGCCGGGGCCCAACTCTCCCTGTTGTCGGGAGTGCAGTCCCAGGACAGCAGCGGTCCCCACGCATGACTGGATCCCTGGTTCACGGACCTGCCTCTTAATTCCATCACAGGGTGATGACACTTCCACATACCACGGCAGGGACCCGCTGTGTCAGCACTTGGCTCGTAAACTGCCGAGGGTTTGTCCACTGGGAGTGAAGGCATGTCAGCCTGGGATCCCCCAACCGGGAGTCAGCTTCAGATTCCGTGGTTTGGGGGCTCAGTCCCACAAGACGCCCCCAATTTAGAAGCCAGTCAGAGAAGTCTGTGCTGGGAGGGAGACAAAGCCCTGAGGGAGGAGAGGGGAAGCAGACGAAAAAGAATTAAGATTGATTATGTAGTGTTGCCTCTCTCCAAGGGGGACGTGACCACTATGGACTGCAAGCACGTACTGATAAAAAATAAAAAAATGTGAAAATAAAGTTCTATGAAGACCTTTACTTATGTTTCAGAATAAAGATCAGTGTTAATGATTTCCAGAAAGAGTAAAGATTCTTGATCTTCATTGGGAAGGTCATCTGGAAGATACCCTGAAATACTATCTCTTATTGGTAAGAGAACACATCAACACTGCTGGGGAATCTCCAAGGATTTTATGAGTCTCATACCAGGACAGGAGTAGAGACCATGCATACTTCTTACACAACCCTGGGAGCAGTGTTACACCCTGGAGATCTGGGGGAGCCAGATCTGGGCGAGGTGTGTGGGAAGAAGCTACTAGAGCAAGAGGCTGACCCAGGAAAAGGCCTCAAATTTCACCAAGGAATTGGTGCTTCATCCTGAGGGTGACAGGGAACCTGCAAAGGGTTTTCAGGAAGGGGCGCAACTACAGTCAGAGGGACAGGACACGGAGAGCACAGCAGTGCACAGTGTCTAGGGGAAAAAGTGGATGTTGGGGACAAAGTTGTCTGTACCTCGGGTATCTAGGATGAGGCCACTGCTTCCCATGAATTTGGCAGGGCCCCATGAGAAGTGTGCACAGCTCAGGGAGCTGATGCACAGAGTGAACTGGCCTTCACTTGGGATAATGTAGACAGTTTCCTCTTGTTCCCCATAAAGCCACCAAGGTAGCTGTTCTGCTGTAGATTAGATATTCTTCCTTTCCCAGATCCCACCCTCCCTCAAACTTACTCATATGCTGATTGGATAAATAAAGGCACTGCAGGTGTCGGGCAGTTCCTTTCTCCCAGCAGGAAAGAGGGCCCTACCTGACCTCAACTTTTGTCTTCTTCATCCCCCACCATCCTCCTTCAGAGATTCAAGAGTGGTGCTGGACATGGCAAGTAGGTAATAGTACCATAAAAATACTGTTTATTATGGGCAGCAGAATAATGAGAACCTTTCTCCACAGTAGCAGAGGTAGGCACAGAGGTAAGGATGCCGTTGAGGCACAGATGGAAGACAAAATGCCTGGGATTTGGTGACAGAAGTGGGCAGTAAATGTGACAGAATTGTCATGGGGGAGGCTCAGTTTCCAAGAATGATGTGACAAACGAGGGATCAGGTCTAGGAGGAGAGCGCAGTCTCCTGACCTCTGACTGGACATTTCTGGAGGCCATGGGTAGCCAATCCGGAAGGAGAAACACAGATACACGGAGTCTCAGCACGTAGATGGAATGGAAGCCACAGACAGTGGACGGTGACAAGGTGGCCACAGGAGCAGGTGGAAGCAATGTGCAGGGCACGATGAGGTAAGCAAAAAGTGATGGGGGTGGGCCAGGCCAGCAAGGTGTGTGGGAACAGCAGTCTCTGTGTTCGTGCCTCTTGGGTTCCAAGGAATCCAAACCCACTGAGGTTGCCCACAGCTCTCATGGCAGGAGAGGGACCTGAGACCTGAAGTCATGCTCCAGTAAGAGATTTATGCAGATATCAACTGGTTGTTTTTATCAGGAGATCTTAGTTTAGTTTAAGGAGGCTATGAAACCTGGTTGCATAAGAACAGTAGAGCACAGAAGCAAATTATACACTGTGTCCCATGTGTGGTATAAGCACTCAGACGTTGATGGGTATTGAAGGGAGAGATGGGATTGGGGGCGGAGGAGCACACCGAGGATGAGACAGGAGGCACCAGAGGTGGGCGTCCAGTCTGCCCAAAATGTCCAGCCTGACAGTGACCTCCCTTCCTTCCTGTGCCACAGGGAGGAGGGCGGAGGCACCCAGTCTTGGAATTTGCACTCACGATGGAGGCTTCAGAAAGGGCAACCAGAGTCTGAAATCAGAGCTGAAGCTGTTCCTCTGGTGACTTTGAGTCCTTCCAAGGGCATCAGGAATAGTGTGTTTAGGTGGCCTTTGAGGGACACCTGTGCCCAGAGCCCGAGCCCTTGGCCAAGGATTTCACCTCAGCTCTTCAGATCCCTTCTCTTCCTGTCCCAAGGAGCAGCTGCAAGTGATCCCCAGTGCACATGAGTCCCCCCCTGGTGGTGTGGGGGCACAGGGGTTATTTCTAAACACTGGGATATAATGGGCTCTAGGAAGAGCCATGCTCCAGGAAATTAGGTACATATCCTCCTGGGCATGAAAGGAAAGGGGGAACCCAGGTAGTGTGGCATGCACTTGTTACCCAGCACTCTGGGAAACTGAGACAGGAGGATTATAAGTTCCAGACAGCTATGGCAACCTAGTGACTTGGCAAGACTCAGACTCCAAATTTAAAAAAATTAAAATATATACATATTTAATAAGTATATGCTATACATTCATAAAATATATAATATATTTAATAATATATATTTTAAAATGAAAAATATAAAATGTATACATATGGAAAGCCTGGAGATGTAGCTCAGTGGAAAGACCCTGGACTCAATCCTCAAGCCACAAGCTAGGAAGGAAGGAAGGAAGGAGGGAGTGAATCCTCACCCCATCTCAGTCTCTACAAGGGTAGAGAGAAAGAAACCTTATGGCCTTGTTTAGGAAACATGCTCCTGAGAGCAGCCAGCAGGTGATGCAGAAGCAGGAAGAATGAAAACACAGGGAAACAGCTCCTTATCACCATTCTACACATGCATGTGCACATGTGCATGCGCACACACCCTCGCGCGCACACACCCTCGCACACACACACACACACACACACACACACACACACACACACTAAGCAAATCCTCCAAGGATGGCTGGAACAGGACCCAGAGGGCACTGAAGACAGAAAGCCCCCCTTTCTCCTCAAACACCATGTCCCCCCCCACCCCTCCCACACTAATCCCAGGCCTCACATCTCTGCGGCAGATCTCTTAGTTTCTCCCTAAAATACAGCAGCAATCAGATGTGAGCACACTCAGGTTCCTGGCCCCAAATGTCAGGCCCTCTGCAGCATTTCCTCCCATCCTGCCTCTGCCCAAGAGGACCTTGGCATTCTCATTTTTTCCTCTGCTTTCAGCTGGGGTCTTCCCTGGAGGAGGAGGATTCCCAACCTTGCCACTTGCTGTCCCTACTCTTCCTGGAACAGAGTTTCTGCATTAGCTGTTGGAGACATAGGAGCATCCACAGCCTTCCCTGCCTTCAAAGATGCACTGGCCCTGGATAGACTTCCAGCCCCATCGCTCTATAATTCTGATAGCATTTCTGATATCTGTAGAGCAAGAGGATCTTGAACCAGGTCCTCCCTCTGGGCTACTGTTTTCTTTGTTTCCCTTGCTCCAGCATCACAGTGAAGGGGACTCTGCAAGTGGTCAGAAGGTTGCTAATGAATACCAGCTTATGGACATTTCTTTCTTTTGCTAGTTTTCTAAGAGCTTTTGTTTTTAATCGCTAATATGATAATGGCAATCATGTATTACTACAGGGAAGGACTGTTCCAGATGCATCACAAAAACCTACACAGAAGGCACAAAAACCTAAACTGAAGGCCTCAGAGCTAAATCAGCTTGCTGAGAGCCAGAAAGCTCTACAATGGAAGAGTCAGCATTCACAACCAGCAGTCTGTCTCCAGAGTCCACACTGTAACTTTCTCTACCACTGCTGACTGGATGATGAATTTTATTGAATCCTTTATACTCATCTATTGGGATGATAGTATGGCTTTGCTCTTTGAATTTACCAATGTGGTGGTTACTTTAATCATTTCCAATATTGACCCAGAAAATCTACATTGGTCATGATACATAAATATTTTTCTGCCTTGGAAAATCCTTCACAAATATTTGCAAACTGAATCCAACATCTGTGTTAATAAATTAGATTAGCCAATACAGTTATTGTGTGTGTGTGTGTGTGTGTGTGTGACACAGGGTATAGTTATATAGTCCAAGCTGGCCTTGAACTCACTAAGTAGCACAGGCTTATCTTGAGTTCACAATCTCCCTTGTTTACCTCCTGAATACTGGGATTATAGGTGTGCACCATCATCCATGACTTCAATTTCTCTTTGGCACTGTCCTTGTGATAAGACTATACTCACATAATAAATTGAAGAGTATTTTAGTCAACTCAGTGGCCATAGCAGAATAGCATAGACTTGAGGTGGCATAAACATCAGAAATTTAATTGTCATAAAGGTTGGGAAGTCCAAGACCAAGGTCCTGATCAATTGGTTCCCAGTGATGGTTCTCCCAGGCTTGCAGATGGCTGCCTTCTCCCTGTGCTCACCTGGCAGTTCCTTCATGTATACAGGAGGGAAAAGCAAGCAAATGCTCTGGTATCTCCTCAAATAAGGGCACTAACTCCATCTGGAGGTCCCCACTGCCATGACCTAGTCTAATCTCCATTTCCTCCCAGTGGGCTTATCTCCAAATACTATCCTCAGGAGTTGAGGGGGTCCACATTTGAGGGCCAAACATATGATCCACAGTGAGAATCACATGAAGTGGGTCTTCTTTTTCCATACTATTGGAGAAGTCTGTAACTACTGTAAACTTCCAAACATTTGGAAGATTGCTTCACCTGTCACATTTCTGGGTGGGGTTTTCTTAGTGAGAAAATTGTTAATTACCAATTTAATTTTATAGAAGACTATTCAAGTTTTCTATCTCTTCTTTAGTCTGTTTTGATAAATAACTTTTTCTAGGAATTTACACCTCCCATAAAAAAATTTCAAAAGTATTAACATACAATTTTAAATGGCATTTTTGTCTTGGCTAAATCTTTCATGTGTTTTCCTTTTCATTCTTCATAATATTTATTTTTGACATTTCTCTTGATTAATCATAAGAGATCTGTCAATATTAACAGCTACTTTTTAAACATTTGAATCTATCTTTTCTATAATATAGAAAATTAATCTTACTTTTATTATTTTCTTTCAAGTTCCTTAAATTTACTTAGCTTTTGTTTTTCATTTTTATTTGCTATATTAGTCAGGATAGGCTCTTGCTGTGATGAACTCCAAATCTTTATAGCCTAATTCAGTTATGGATTACTTGTCACATCAAAGTTCAATGGCAGGGAGAACTTTGAGAATTCCTTGTATCAGTGGCTTCACAACACTCCAGATTATATATAGGGCCCTACACAGGATTCTTTATAAATGGTAGATGAGGGAAGGAGGGGTGGACATGTTTGCACAGGAAATTTTAGGGTCAGACTACGAAGTTATTCTCTTTTCTTCTACCATGGACCATTGGCTAGACTCAGTCATTTGATCATTCTAAACTACTTAGCTGTGGGAGTTGGAAAAATATCTTTGAAACAGATCCTCAGCGCATTAATATTGAGTTTGTTTTTCTTTTTCAGAATAAGCATATGAGTGTAAATTTTTCTGCAGTTTTATTTTTTGTTGGTGCTACAATTTTTGAAAAACAGTTATTAGTTTTAAAAGTTATCATTCAATTCTAAATATTTTCCTCTTTTCCATTATATTTTCCTTTGAATAATTGATTAAAGGTGCTTTTCAAAATTTCCAGATATATGCACCTTTTTCTTACATGTCTTCCATTACTGATTTTCAAGTCGGTTACATTTGTGGTCAAACAGTGTAATCTCCATGACACTAATTATTTGAAACTTTTCAGGCTACATTTATGATCTCATGTCTGACAAGTGTTATAAATGTGTTATGTGTGCTTCAAAAGCAGTCTGCTCTCCAGTGTAGAGCACAGAAGTTGATGTCTGTCCATTAGCTCGGGTTCATCCATTGAGTTCAGGTTATGTCACATCTGCACCCTCCTTACTACTTTGGTCCTACTTGATATATTAACTACGGAAGCAGAGCTTATTTGTTGATTTTTTTATAGTTCTGTGAAGTTCTGCTTTATATATTTTGGAACCATATTTTAACTATATGTCAGTTCAGAATTGTCTTTTTCTGTTGAAACAAACATTTTAAATTCTTTTTTTTGTACCAGGAATTGAATTCATGACCTTGAGCTTGCCAGGCAAGTGCTGTGCCACTGAGCTATATCCCTTGCCCTTTCCCCCATTCCCCTTTTTAAATCTTTTTGAGACAAGGTTTTGGCATGCAGTTCAGACTGCTCTTGAACTCACTGTGTAGCCCAAACTGGCCTTGAATTCAGAAATCCTCTTGCCTCAGCCTCCTGAATGCTGAGTTTACAGGCATATGCCAATACTCCTGGTGTAAAGATTGTTTTATTTGATATCAATGTATTTATATCAGGATTTGTATTTCTATCTGGGACTATAAAAAATAAGAATATGGAAGATTTGTACAACCCTGTTAACCAACTTGGCCTCATTGACCTTTGCAGAACACTCTCCATAACAGCAGAGAGAACACTGAATAAGATAAACTCTTTGGTCCATAAAACAGGATTCCTTTATGGATACATTAAAATCATAAATGTATTTTCTCAAGCCATAATAGAATTTAACTAGAAATCACAAGGAACACCTGGAAAAGTCATACCTACTTCAACATTTGTAAACATAATTCTAATCAACCCATGGGTAAAAAAAAAAAACACAAATTAGAAAATATCTTGAACTAAAATGAGAATTGGAAAATGTGGAATGTAGCTAAAATAGAATTTAAAGAAAAGTTTATAGTACTAAATGCTTATATTAGGAAAGAAATAAAGGTCTAAAACAATGATCTAAACTTTTGTCTTAATAGTTTATGAGAAATAAACAGCAAACTAAAACCAATGGAGGTAGAAAGAAAGAAATAGCAAAGTTAAGAGCAGAAACCAATGGGAGAAAAAGCAGACGAATAATAGAAAACAAATCATTGAAACCTAAAGCTGTTTCTTTTAAGAGACTGATAAAAAGGATAAATCTGTAGTCAAAGTGATTAAATGTAGAAGAAAGAAGTCAGCAACCTCAAGGATGAAAGAGATGATGTCACTACAGACCCAACAGACAGGAAAAGCACTGTAAAGGAGTGTCTTGAGCATCTTTATGCAGATTAATTCAACAACTAAGGTGAAATGGGCAAACTATCTGGAAGTCAAAAATTATCAAAGATCATTTAAGATGTTTGTGACTTGGACTACCTTACATAATTATTGAAAAAACTGAATTTGTCTCCAAATCCTTCCCACAAAGAGAACTCCAGACCCAGTGGCTTCATTGGTAATTTCTTCCAAACATTTAGAGGAGTTATAACATCAATTATATACAACCTTTTCCAGAAGATGGAAGAGGAGTAAGGAATAAAATGTCCCAAGTGCATGCATACATAAACAGTTAATTTTCAACAAACATTCCAAGGTAATTAAATTCAGAAAAGGAAAATTCTTTTTTTAAATGATGCTGGACCAAGTGGATATTCAAAATGAAAGAAAAAACTGTGCACTCTTATATCTCAAACACAAATTAACTCAAAATGGATCCACTAAAATGCAAGAATTACATTTTAAGAATTAATTAATTTTACTAATTAATTAAAGAAACCATTGTGACCTTGGGTCAGGAAACTCTTAATTTCTAAGTGAGAAAACAGGCATGAACAGGTTAAAGGTCTTATTGGAAAGCACACTCTCAGCAGCACAACTGGCCTTCAAGCCTTAAATTCATGCTCAGCTTCCATGTACTTGACCGACAAAGGCTTTATGTGGAAATGTTGTAACACTGCTTTTGTCTCCATATTCTAGCACCATTATGGAAGGAGGTAAGCCCATCTCAAGGGCACCCACCTACTTGCCCAAGGAGATTTATTTTAAGGTCTCTGCTGATTATTCCCAAAGTAGACCATGGCATCCCACTGTCCCAGGCTCCAGGGGCCAGAACTCTGCATGTACAGTTGCTGTTGTTCCACAAGGTAAACACACACACACACACACACACACACACACCCCTCTGTAAATTCACTTGCCATAGGAATTTTTCCCTTTGGAATTTGACCAAAAGGCTGTGATTTCTCTGATAGCCAGGGTCCTAGCCAAAGGAGTGAAGAACAGATTGTGAGGTGACCTGCTAGCCTTGGGAGCTGACATGCTAGGCAGGGTAGGTGTGGCCTCCCCTAGGGTTCCTCCTTTCTCTGGCCTCTGTAAACTCCAGAACATTTCCTGAGAGCCCTGGAGGTGCAGGAGTTACACCTTGAGGATGAAGGAAAGCAAATGTTGGGGGGTGTGGGTGGGAGGGTGGTGGCAGGTCTAAGAGATGTGCTTCCTAGTTGTAGGGCTTCAGAGAAGGTGAGGAATCCCCACAGAGCCCTGAATGGGAGCCAAGTCTTCATGTATTACTTGGTGTCTCTCACCCTGAGTGGCAGGGATCCACAGAGCAGTTCCCAAACAGGATTCTCCCAGCCCAGACTGTTCCTGGCCCCAGGACAACAGGTGCATAGCATCCTAGGCAACCAGCCCTGTGGTTCCTAGACCTGCAAGACCTGGGGAAGCCTCTAGTCCTGCTGCTGCAAGGACAGTGACACTCAGAAGGCAGGAGCCAGGATGAGGAGAGGCCTCTGTCACACTGAGCCTCTAACTTTTCTTAGCTTTCTGCCTTGCAATCTACAGAAGGTCTGATTCCGATTCCATTCTTCCCTCAGTCAGAGCTCACCCAGGCTTTCAATAGTAACTTCATATGAAAAATAAAGCAAGACAAAACAATAGAAAAAAACCTTGCTTTGAGATCTCACCCCCAATATATCAAACCCAAACTAATCTGCAAAGGATTGGCCTTTTCTTAGTCTGATGCTTTAATAAAGGCAAATACAGATGGAGAAGCCCACATGCACTCTTCCTCCATGCCCTTGATGCCAGGTCTTCTGGTCTTCTTCACTTTCCCTCCCTGTGGTGATGGCAGGCTCTGCTGGTCTCACCGCCCCCACAAGGGGCCTAGCAAACACAAGCCTGCTTCCCTCCCATGGATGATTCTGTCCAGATCTCCTGAAGTATAGAAGAAAGAAACCCATGTGGTCAGGGCCTTGCAGGGTACAGTCACCCTGGGCAGTGGCTTAGCTTGGGGCCACCTTGCCCACCCTTCTTCCTCTTCCCAAGGACCCCACGTCTTCCAGGCAAAGCTTCCCCAGAGGCCCCCTCATTGCTGTCTCCTTGTGCCTCTGGGAACAGCCTCCATCCTTTGGGGTTGGCTCCCCATGCTGGCATCAGGAGTCAGGAGTGAAGCTGTAGAGATCTGTCATCCATTCTGAGGCCATGGGTCCAGGCAGGGCCATCCCAGGTAAGATGGGCCTAGGAGCTGGGTTCTGTAAGACATGGGATATTCCAGTTGGTCCAGAAAGGGCAGCTAGGGGTGGCTGTGCCTCCCACACCTGTCCTGTGGTGAGGACAGTACAGCTCGGGGTCAGCTCAGTCAGTGGGTATGAGCTCAAATCCAGAGCCACCACATGTTTTCTGAGTTTCAGCAAAGTCCCCCCATGTTCCCTTTAGTAATAGTAACTATCCCCAAGTTCTCGCTTCTTTCCAGGACTGTTTGTATTGGGAATGATCAAGAAGTAGGCTAATGTTTAAATTTTAAATATTAATCCAATACCAATATTCCCCTTACTTCAAATATATTTTCTTCCCACCTTTGGAAGTGGTTCTGGAAATCCAGTTCTGTGAATGTCTTTAGATAAGCTATCGTGGCTGCCTTAATGCCCTGATTTAATTCAAAACATTTACATTTCATGGTCATTTTGACATTGGGAAGAAGCAAGAAGTCATATGGTGCCAGATCTGGAGAATGAGGTGGGTGAGGAGACACCATAGTGTGCCTACAAGCCTGCCTTTTTATGAGCTGGTACTCAGCAACAGTATTCACCATGTGTTTGATCAGCTTATAAAGACACTCATGAAAGAGGCCTTGCAGAACTGCTTCACAAAGGGGAAGAATGATGGCTAAATGTGTTCACGGTGAGGGAGAATTCCAAGGGCGATTTGTGGGAATGTGTCTCTTACTGTAGTAACATTTTTAACATTATACATATATTCATAAAAATTATTTATATATATTTATAAAATTAATTAATTATATATTAATTAATTATATATATATTTTGATTAACACTTATATTTTGATCAGTGCTTATAATATTTCCCTTACTGAAAAGGAACTCACCAGCTTGGGTACTAAATGGGCACTAAATGTCTATGGCTGGGAGTAATTTATGACAGAGCATCCAGAAGAAGCCACTCAGCTCCCAGGCTGAGGCCTGTGGAAAGCCAGGCCCGGAACTTGGGTGGGCAGCACATGGCCCCACAGTCAGGAGTGGCTCAGTCCCATGTCTGTTACAAACAGGTACATCAAGCTGTGACAGCCAGGTTCAACAGCAGAGAATGCTGCTCCCCTGGTGCCTGCCGAGTCACTCCACAGGAGAGAGGCTGGCTGCCCTTGCCCTGCCCCTGCTAGGTCAGCCCACCCCAGGACAGCCACCATTACCTATGACGATGAGGGTGGCGGTGCTGACAGCCTGGCCCAGTGGGTTCTCGGCCACCACCTTGTACTGGCCCCCATCCTCAGGGGAGACGCTGGGGATGACGAGGGAGCACACGCCCAGCATGTCAGTGCTGTAGGCTGTCTTGTGTCCTTCCAGGCTCTGGCCGTTCTTGAACCAGGTGATGTGGGGCCGGGGTGAGCCCTGAACTGCGCAGGTCATGTGGCACTCGCAGCCCTGGGGCACCAGGTGGGTCCGAAGGCCCACCAGGAAGCGAGGCTTCTGGCTCAGATTGAGGTCCCGGTAGCGAGGTGTCTTCACTGTGAACCTGTCTGTGGTGAACCCCAGGCGATAGGATGGGGTTAGAAATTGGGGAAGTCCTGGCAGGGCCAGTCCAGGTGGTGGCGCAGAGGCGTTCCCTGACCTCCCACCACATCTCACCTGCACATTCTGATTCATTGTTTTTATCTTTTTCCTGAAATTCTTTAGGGATTTTTTTTTTGGGGGGGGATCCACATTCTTTGTGGATCAGTTGGGCCACATAAGAGAATCAAATAGTGTAAGAATAAAAACCAACAGCAATTTCACTATCTAGGACTGCAGCCAACTCTTCGGTGTAGCAAATTCTAGATATTTTTGTGTATGAGATCAACTCTGTGATTTTATAGTTTGCTTTTACAAGTTGCATCTATTTGATCGTAAAGTACACTCTGTCATCATAGGACCTAGCTTCTCTTTTCCTTCTTGCCCACCACTGCTTCTGAGCAGCCAGCCAGAGGCATCCGAGACACCCAGACCCAGGCTCCAACTGTCCCCCCGATGGGCGTGGAACCCACCCTGAGTTTGGATGCAGAGGACGTCAGTAGAGGTGGGCATCAGGCAGGAAATGAGAAGATTGGACAAGGTGGTCCTTTGGATGTGCTCTAAGCCATCTCTGCCATTGCTGCTGCTCAGTCCCCAACCACATGCTCATCTCTGGGGGTCATGGTTGCCCCAAGAGGGGAGCCAGCTAAGCTCCTCCCACCCCAGGAGACACTCACCTCGCTGTTGAAGAAGGCACCAAGGCTGGGTGGTGTCTGATGGCCTGCTGGTACCCAGCTCACTCTTGGCCACCACCCGGAAGTGGTACTCATGGCCAGGGAGGACACCCAGGAGAGTGAAGCGGTTGGTGTGGACACGGTCAGCCACCTCCTGCCAGGAGCCATGTGATGAGGAACGCATCAGCACTGTGTAGTGCAAGGGGATGCCTTGGGCCTCGTCCGGAGAGGGCTCCCACTGGACTGTGACCGTCCCAGGCACATTTTCCTGCAGGTAGATGGGCCCAGGGGCCTGAGGCCATCCTGTGGGAGAGAGGACCGGGAGAAGTTATGCAGCAGGGAACAGAGAAGGCCCTCACCCAGGTCCCTAAGTCTTCTCAGAAGCCAAGGTCCTGGGCATTACAGTCTTGCCAGGCAGGTAACTGGGGCCAGGGAGATCCCAGTTGGCCATATAGTTATCTTTAGAAGGCAGAAAACCTCACACAAGAGAATAATGCTTCCCCCTCCCCATACTGAGGGTTAAATCTAGGACCTTCCTACTGAGCTACCATTCTGGCCCACATATATATATATATATATATATATATATATATATATATATATATATATAAAATTTGTTATTTTTTTGAGACAGGGTCTTGCTAAGTCACTAAATTGCCTTGACTGGGCTTCAGTTAGTGATCTTCCTGCCTCAGCCTCCCAGAGTGCTGAGATGACAGTTATGCACCACAATGCCAGGCTCCAAAAGAATATTTTAATTCAATTTAATTTATTATAGGCAAAAAGACACAATATGGGCAAAGGTGGAGGCTTTCAAAAGCCATGCTACAGATCTCCCCGTTATTATTCTGTTTCATCATTCTAATATGCGGGGACTCCCCTGGGGCAGGGGTTGGGTGGGAGATCCTGAGGGAGGGCAGCCTTTGTGTCCTAAAGGAGACATAAACCAGGCTTTGTTCACTGAGTCCAAGTGAAGACCGGTAGGTCTGGGGAGGGATGTGACCTACCTGGCCCGGAGTTCTGGGTCAGAAGAACAGTAAAAATCCCTGGGGGACCCTCTGGGCCCTTCCCTCCTTTTTGGCCTATCCTTTCTTTTCTTTCACCCCCTTTTCTTTCTTTTCTCCTCCCTCCCCTCACTCTGTCCTCCATTCTCCGCTGTCTCCCCTCATTTCTGTTTTATGCTGGGGTCAGGCCCAGGGACTTGAACACACTGGGCAGACGCTCTGGCAGCCTCTCCCTCCCCTCTCTCTCCAAACACAGGGGAGTGTGGCTGCTGGGTCATCCTGGTGCTCAGGCCTGGTGGCTTGAGCTGAGGCCGGTTCCCAGGGCAGTGTCACCTCCATGCTTGGCGAGTGCCTGCAGTCCAGAGCGCAGAGCCTCGCTGCCTCACCTGCCACCCTGACAAGGAAACTGTAGGTGAGCTCCTTGCCCTGAGGGTCCCTCAGCACCACGGCGTAGCGGCCGCTGTCTGCGAGGCTGGCTGCAGGAATCAGAAGCTGGGTGATGCCATCCTTGGTGGTGGTTACACTTCTCTTGGGCAAGGGCAGGCCATCTTTCAGCCAGGTCACCTCGGGCATGGGGGCAGCCTGGGAAGAGAGGGGCAGAAGAAGTTGAGACGGGGGAGTTTTGTGGGAGTGACTGCGCTGAAGCTGGGGCTGAGGAAGGATGTGGGGAGAAGAACACTGCAGGAAGGAAACATCTAAGTACAGACACCGAGAGGGGCAAGTGCCTGTTCGGGAGCAGGCTGGTGATAAGGTAGGGGTGAAGTGGGGGGAGTGTGGAGGGTGGGGTAGTAGGGGTTGGCGGTAAAGAACCAGAAGTTGGATGGGTGCATGTTACATTCTGAACCCTCGGCCCCATTTCCAAAGAAAAAGTAGACTCTGCAGTTTGGAGGTGCAGTACCGGGAGCTACCACTAGGAGGTGATGCGTCCTGAGGACGGAGAGCGAAATGGCTGCCGGAGAGCCTGGCATACACTGTGCCTCCCAAGAGGACACTCCTCCCTTTTTCCTTATATCTGGCCTGTCAGCCCCAAAAAGAACAAGGAAGAAAAGAGGACCCAGGTTACTCTTGGCCACGCTGGGCTCCCCTTCCCTACGAGCTTCTGGGTCCACTCACTTCAAAGGAGACAGGTACGCGAAGGGTGTCCCCCACTCTGACTGTCAGGGAGTCCTTGGCGCTGGAGTCCATGAGGAACTTCGGGCAGACTGGAACACACAAGATGGCTCGTCACCCCTCACTGCCCGCATCTGGGCCTCAGTCCCAGGTTACCATCGGGGCAGAGGAAAGGGGTGGCTGACTGCTGCTGAGGTCACATGGGCCGGGTCAGGAGCTGGCCGACATGCTGTCAGGAGAGGGACAGGAGCAGAGGCGAGCCTTGGGCTGGAATGAGGAAAAAGGTGGCCAGCAGCCCAGCTCTTCTGTTCTGCAGATGAGATAATTACCAATCGCAGACAGGAAATGCCTGGCTTGCCTGGGGACGCGTTCAGGTAGGTTATGAACAGAGCCACCTGGAGGATATCTTGAGATCCCACACACTGGGCAATGTGTATTTTCCCACTGTACTTGTCTCCTTATTGTCATGGTGACAGCTGTGGGATGGTCTAGTGTCAGCTTGGGTCAAAGACAGTTCACCAGTTTCTAGCAATGAAGGCCTGAAGGGAAAGGCAGTCCACCGTCTACCTGGGACCAGCACTGACCGAGCTGCACAGCACTAATGCCTTGGAGTCGCCCATTTTAAATCCTGGTTCTACCTCCTACTCGCAGTGAGACCATGGACAAAGCACCTTAAACCTCAGTTTCCTTCTCTGTCAATTGGAACCAAAAAAATTAACTTGTAGGATAGATGTAGATTGTAATGAGAACGCATTCTGAAAAGAGCCTTCCCAGTCCAGCGCCCAGCACGAGGTGAGGGGGAGGGAAGGGGAGTCCTGACTCTCCAAGTGCATAGTGGAACATCAGGACCCCTTTCAGAAGGGGGGAAGAGGAGGCGCACTCACCAGTGGGAGGCATGGCATGCACTACTGTGTCCAGGGCTGTGGGCTGGCTGCAGCCCCCGTCGTTGACTGCTGTTACCCGCACAAAATAGCCCTGTTGGGGCCGGAGCCCCTTGGCTGTGAAGGTGGTGCCTGACACCGTGCCTGCATGGCACGGGCTCCACTGGAGACTGTCTGAGCCACACAACTCCACCAGGTACCCCTGGGCATCATCCCCGTCCTGAGGATCCGGCCCCATCCAGCTGAGGGTGATGCTGGTGTTCGACGTGTCTGTGACCCGGAGATCCCGCACAGGCCCTGGGGATCCTGGCCAAGCACCAGGAGAATATCAGGAATGGCGTCAGCCTCTCCTGAGGGAGGCCACTCATCAGTCTTCCCACAGGAGGCAGAATTCCTCTCACTTAGCAGTTCCTGACGTGCAACCAAACTCTTCTTCTAGACAGTACTTGACCTCAGCTATCCATACACAGGTCCCAAGCCACCTCCTCCAGGAAGCCTCCCCATCTCATTCCACTCCTTTACCAACTTGTCCCCTTCCCTTAAGCATCCTTCATAATGCTTGAAAACTGGTATATTAGTTGATGACCTCTTAGGCTTCTTTATCCCCGAAGACTAGAATTCTTTTTATTCTGAACTGTAAACTCTTTGTGGAGACTATCTGGGGCACTGACTGAAGACTCCTACTTCTTCCTCTGTCCAGTGGGGACGATAACACCTTACATACGAAAAGGGGTTTTAGAACCAAAAGGCACAATGCGATGAATGGGAAAGGCCTTTGGAAATCGCACAGCAGCCTGGAACTCCAGCTCTGAAGCCCAGTTGCAGTTTGGAACCATCTGGGGAGCTTAAAAGTCCTGGTATCCAAACACCAGCTGCAGAGAGACTCAGATGCTGGGGTGCAGCAAGGCATCAGCATTTGTACAAGCGCTCCCCTGAAATCTCTAAATATGTGATGAGGTTTGAAAACTGTGGGTTTTTCTAGAGCAGCACTCCTCAACTTTGCACGCTTTGTTTGGCTTGGTCTGTGTTGAGTTGAGGTCTTGTAGTGTAACCCGAACTAGCCTCAAACTCTCCATTTTTTTGGCTCAGCCTCCTGAGTGCTGGAATTGCAGGCGTGCACCACAGGTCCCCAGTCCTCTGTGCTGTGTTGTCCTGAGAGCATTTACTTGGCAGCTCTCTGATGTTCTGAGACCACTGATAGGGAAATGCTGCTCTAGACTGTCAGTTTCTCAAGAGCAGAGAACAGGCTTGGTGGACTGAGTTCCTTGCATGATGTGGGCCATCTAGTGGGTGACAAGCAGCGTTCACTGGGTAGAGAATCTGCCTCCCAAAGGTGATACTTCCCTACTGGAGTGAGTAGATAGTTAAAGACTGGGAAAAGTGCCACTTGAGAACTAATCTTCGCAGAGGCCCAGAGTTACATAATCTTAGGGAGGAGTCCTCTAATTCCCACTGCCTGGCCTCTGGACCTATTTGAGACCCAAGATGCATCTCGCCCCAGCGGCTGTTCTACCTTTATCCCCCAGCTTTCCTAAGCATTTCCTTCAGGACTGTCCCTGACCTGTGACCTTCTGTCCTGTCCCACCTGGTTTCAGACTTACCCCATCCTTACCACCCACCCCACCCCCATCTGGGTTAGTGCCCTACTTACTCATGGGGTCCCGAGCAAAGACAGTATCCGACGGGGGCCCAGACTCTCCGGGGCCTGAGGGAGCCACAGCCGTGACCCGGAACTGATATTGACAGCCCTGCCGCACATCTGTTATGGTGTATCTCCTCTCTGTGAAGAACCCACTCCCATCAGTCCTGCCTTGAGTGGGGCAGGCAATGGGAGACACCTTGGTACCTCTGAGAAGAAATCCAAGCTCAGGGTCCTAACACATCCCTCCCTCATGCACCAGATTATTCTTTGTAAAAAAAAAATGGATGTAGAATGTTTAGCAGTATCCCTGACCTTTTTGTACTAGATCTGGAGTGTCTATTCCCCTAACAAACACACAGAATTAGCTCAAAACATTGCCAAATATCCCATTATGGTTTAAATATAAAATGTCCCCCAAAGATTCACATATCGAGGGCTTGTATTCAGGGATTAATCCACTGATGAGTGCATAGTGGAGTGGGAGCAGCTGGAGGACACAGGTCACATTACCTTTGAAGGGTGCGTCCTGCGCTTAGCCCCTTCTCTCTGGATCTCTTGCTTCCTGTCTGTTTCCTGACTGCCATAAAGTGAGCAGATTCCTTCCACTATGCCCTTCTACCATATTGTTTCTGCCTTGGAACTAACTGACCATGGTCTGAACCTCTGAAGCTGTGCGTCAAAATAAAACTTTCTTCCTTTAAAGTTGCATATGACAAGTATTTTGTCCTAGCAACAGGCAACTGACAAATACATCCTCTCTGGGGACAAAACCATTAGATTAGACCAGTTGACCTGATAATACCGAAGGATCTTGGCACCAGGAAGGGGTCTAAGGCACTAAGGCATCTTGGAGCCAGGACCACAGGGACATCCACTGCACAGGTCTGCTTACCAGACATGAGCTGGTCATTCACAGCTGTCCAGGTGTTGCTCCCCTTCTTGCACTTTTCAATGAGGTAACCCAGGATGTGGGCACTGCCACGGCCCTGAGGTGCTGTCCATGTTATAGTGATGCCCTGGCTAGAAGCTGACAAAATGGTTGGGGCAGAAGGGGGTCCTGGGAGAGCTGGGGACAGAGAAGGTGCTGGTTAGACAGAGGTTGAGGACAGGTGCCAGTCCACAGGGAGGTTCTGGATAGAAGGCATGGGGTAAGGACCACCCACTGCCCTTTGCTGGGGTTTATCAGGGCTGAGACAGCCAGTCTGGGGCACTGTTCTGGCTATGTAGGGGTAGGAATGATGGGACAGAGAAATCATTTTGATCTCGTATTTTAGAGCCAGTCCTGAAATCCCTCAGGCTCAAGTGCCCTGATAGAAGTTTCCAGACTAGGGACATCTGACAGACAAAGATGCTGACCATCAGCAGCGTCCTGAGAGAGTAGGCTTTCTGTGTCCATTGCCAAGACTCTATAAATCTCAGATCCTGACCCTAATACCAGATCCCTAATAAATGTGAAGTAGGAGTCCTCAGGATCCCCTGGCACAAGCTGGTGATCCTTAGTTCACAGGGCAGATCTGCCTGTCTTCTGGGCATAGTGGGGAGCCAGAGAGTATACCCCAACCCCAGCCCCAGCCTTTTCTCTCACCATCAGGAGCCACCAGCACCTCCTCAGACTCCAGGGCCTCCCCGGGCCCCTCCGAGGTCACGGCCCGCACGCGGTAGGTGTACTTTTTTCCTTGCTCCACACCACTGTCCGTGAAGGTCATGCTGTCTGGAGGAGACTCGCCCACCTTCAGCCAAGTGCTCCTGCCAGCCTGTCGCCTCTCCACCATATAGTGCTCCACAGCCCGGCCCCCATCTTCCCTTGGGGGTTTCCAGGAGAGGCCAACGCCAGCTCTGTGGCAATCCTGCACCTCCAGGGGGCCCTGTGGGGCCTGAGGCTTGTCTGGGGACCCACCAGGAGGGGCAGGAAGAGAAGCAGGTCAGAGAAGCTAGAGGAGAACGGTGCTGATCCCCACTCCTGCCCATCAGCAGATAAGACTGCAATGGGGGTACTTCCCAGGTTACCCAAAGGTATAGATAGCTCCTGGCATAACCAACTGTCCTTGTCCGCCATCCATCCACACACCAGGGATGAACCATGGAACACCCCAGCCTGTGCCCTGCCCCATTGTTCAGTGGCCGGAAAGGGCATCTTGCTCAGACCTCTGGGCTAAGGCACCACTGGAGTTGGGGGCCACTGTCCCACCTGACAACTTCCCTAGAGCCAGTGTGTTAGGTTTCATAGAAGCTGGAGTCCAGCCCTTGTGTATCCCAACTCCTTATCCCTACCCAGTCTTGGGAGGAGAGAGAGGATAAGTGAGTGTGGCTTTGGGTCTTAAACAGCATTTAAATGTTGGTCAAGCCAGCAGAGACCACACTCAGATCTCAGAACTGGCCCTGGGAAGGGGAGGTACGACCTAGAACCATGGGAACTCTTGGGTCGCAGCTGGGGAGAAGCTGGGGCTGGCACCTATGACTTGCAGAGTGACATCAGCTTGCACAGAGCCTCCCTCACTCCTCAGTGTCACGTTGTAATGGCCACTGTCCTTTCTGGAGGTGCTAGGGAGACACAGCCGTGTGTAGCCATCTCCCAGAGCCACCTGAGCCCCTCTGTGGCTGCTGCCCACCACTTCAGCCCCATCCTTCCTCCAGGAAGCCTGAGCAGGGAGGCGACTCTGGAAGGGGATCTTCACTGTTACTGGTTGCCCAGCCTTGACCACCAGTGGCTCCTTCAGTTTCTCTGTCACATCTGGAGATATGGTGGGGGGATCTAGAGAAAAAGACAGAGCAAGAGGGTCAAAGCAGACCATGCACAAGGCCCCTGGGGAGCATAGAAAGAGCCAGAAGAAGGGCAGTTGGGCTCAGAGTAAGGAGCTCCCTACCCCAACTGCCTGAGGACTAACAAGGGAAATGGCTTTGTCTGTAGCAGGAGGGACCAAGGTTAGACCTCGCCAAGGACTTCCTGACTAGGAAAGAGGTCAGTCAGCTACACAGCAGGGGCTTTCAAATGCAGTATATCAGCCTATGGTGAGACTGTAGGACAGGGGAGGGCAGGGCCTCCTCACCGTGAACAGTCAGAGTGGCCTCACTCTGTTGGTTGCCTGCTACGAATGTGTACTTCCCAGCCTGGCCCACCTGCACGTGGGCAATCCGGAGTCTGTGCACAAGCCCATCTTGCTCTAAGATGATGCCATCCTGGGTGGAGAGCTGGAGACAAAGGCCACAGTGGAGATGGTCATTCCCACCCTTGTCTTGCTCCTCTGGCTGCTAACTAGGTCCTCTGCCGGAGCAATTGCTGGAACCCTTCGAGCTGCGTGCAAGGGATACTTATCATATGCTGGTGCTGCTAACACTGTGTGCCTAGTACATTTAACTGTCACAACAACTTCATGTGGTAGTTACTACTTTAGTTCCATCTTACAGCTGAGGACCTTATCCAAGATCAGCCAAGTGGTGGCAGTAGAACTGGGTCTGGAGCCAGATGACCCTGATGACATGGCCAGTGCTCTGAACTACTGTGCTGTCTCTTCCTGACATAAATGGTATAATGGTGTCAGCCAGCTTGCCTGATTTGTACACGGTCTTGAAAAATGGGAAGAATTCAGCAGAGGTGGCTGTGGAACAGGTATTTTAGATGGTAAAAGAATAACAGATGGGTCAAGGGAGGAACTAATGGGATGAGCATTCATTTAAACATCTTTATTTAAACACCCTAAATTGCTGGCTGTTTAAACATCCCCTCCAAGTGCGTACCTTAGTAAAATGAAGAATAAAATCTTTCTTGTGATGCCTCTACCATCTACTTCCTTTGGTTTTGCTGCTATTACCACAACCCCACCCCACATTGGTTGGTACAGGGAAGATGTGAGAGGGCCATTACCTTGACTCCATCCTTAAACCAGGCACCGGGTCCCAGGTCCCTGGTGAGGGTACAGGAGAGCACGGCAGCCTCATCCTGCTGTACTTCCACGTTAGCCAGGCCTTGAGAGAA
>PVLA01015750.1:0-23759 GCA_004027455.1 Hydrochoerus hydrochaeris
AGGGGAGGAGAGGAGAGGAGAGGAGAGGAGAGGAGAGGAGAGGAGAGGGAAGAAGGAAAGGAAAGGTATGAGCTGGATGTGGTGGTACATGCTTGTAAATCCAGCACTCAGGAGGCTGAGGCAGGAGTACTGCTGTGAGTTCAAGGCCAACCTGGGCTACAAAGTGAGTTCAAGGCCAATCTAAACTGCATATAGTTAACCCTTGTCTCAAAAAGACAGAAAGAGAAAAAAGGTATGGAAGATTTTTGTTGTTGTTGTAGGCAAGACAAACAGTGAAGACTTTCATGCTTCCACTCCATAGTGTGGCAATTGTGTCAGCATGTGTACAGTCCCAGCCATGGATGGGACAGTTTTGAAAGGTGGGCTCCTCATTTACCCCTGATTTCTTCTTCTAGCTTTCTGGGCCTAAAGTCAGTTTCTCTCAATTATTGCTATAGAAATAACATTTTCACATTTTGGTTACTCTAATCTTTTAATAATTTTGTAATCATTGACCTGTTACAAATTCCCTTCTGTTTAAAATACTTATAATGGCTAATAAATGGCAGAAAAATACAGAGGTAGCCCTGAGTAGGGTGGGAAGAATAGCCTCACAGAAATGTAGAGCTTTGAGCTGTATTTTGTCATAGGGTTGGAAAACTTGCTGGTGGGTGGTATGTAGAGTTAAGGAAATAAAGAGAATTAAAGATAATTATGTTTTCTTTGAGGATCCAGTGTACTTACTGAGATGGGAAAGAATTAAATATAAACAAAGTCAACAGGAAATACAAGTATCCTGAAATCACACCTATGAACATTTAGGATGTCGGGGAATTCCATATGGAAACGGACTTTATAAGATTAATGTAGTAAAAGGGGAGAGGAAGGAACTCAGCTTATACCAATTCATCATTTAGAAAGACAGATTGGTTTAGTGGTTTGAAATTGTAGACTTGCAATCAGACTATTGTACTAGGATGCTATGTTACTTTGAAAATTACTCCAGAAAACCAGTAAGAATTTCATAACACATATGTCCTTGCCATCTAAAACTGAGGTTATAAAAAAAGGAAAATGATAATAATCTAACATTTCATGTTTTATTATATTTGATTCAATTCTTTTTCATGTATAAAGTAAATATTACTGTTAAAGTTTTTCCTTTTTATTACACACGTAGCTCTTGTTTCTCTCCTACTGTCATGAATGTTAAAAACTTGTTCATTTTCCTTAAGTCTGTATTTTAACACTTAGAATATGTATCAGTGAATAACTTACAGTCGTGTGTTACATAATGATATTTCAATCAATGCCAAATTGCATACACCGTGGTGGTCCCATAAGACTATACTGTCCAGTGATAAAGTGACCATATTATACTGACCAGTGATAAAGTTTGCCCGCTCTAATGGATGTTCCCACAATGACAAAATTGCTCAGCGATTTTCATAACAGTTTTCAGAACATATTCACAGTATCAAATGATGCACGACATAATTTTTATGTTTGAGATTACCTCCTGAGTAGATTAATATGTTATCTATAGTTTTTCAAAGTTTTAAAAATTTCTATCTGTATGTCACAGCATAATAACTGTTAAATATTATTAGTTTTCTTATTCCTCAGTTTTCTCATTCATCAAATGGGACAGAATGAGAATATCTATCTCATAAGGTATTTTAAAGATTAAATAATAACTTACTAATGCTTACAAACCAGAGCCTAATATAATAAGTCCCTAATAAATGATGGCTATTGCATGGCATGCATTGGAGAAAATTGATCTTTTTTAAAAAGCCCAAAGAAGACTCACTGGGACAGATATATGGCTTGAGCATATGGTGCCTTTCAGATATAACTGCTCTCTCAATATGCTTACAACAAACTCTACTGATATTACTAAAACTTGTATTGCAAATAAACGGAAGTGTTATATCTTGTTTGGCTGTCAAATCCTAGGTCAGTGTGCTGACTATTTTTGTATCTTTAGCACATAATACAGTACAGGGCCTGGCCTAGAATAGCCTCGTAGGAAATGTTTGCTGCATGAAGGAACAGATGAAACCTGCTAAATCAGGCAAGCAGAGATCTTTTTCTGTGTGGTAAATAGCAAACAGCATTTTTCAGAAACAGAAGTCTTTAGCACTGGCACACACTGGAAGCTGACACGGCCCATTTCAAGAGCTGAAAGCTCAAGAATGGAAAGCAAAGAAGAAAAAAGATGATTAAAATATTGCACGTAGGATGCTCCTTAATTGAAGGGATACCCTGTTTGATATAATCCACATTATGTAAATATAATTTTCTAAAAAACATACTAACAACAAATTCATTTTGCACAATTAAAATACTATATTTCATCATAAAACACACAATAAGAATGATTTTCATCTGTATTTAATACATTTTAAGTGGGTGTTTTAAACATTACCATTTCTCTGTACATATTCATTTCATTATGAATCAGAATGTTTTGAAAAGATGCCTTCATTTCATAGTACTATGTTTTTAATTACTTGCAAATATTTAAGCAACTGTAATACAAAATATTAATTTATATTCTTAAGGAATGTTGTATCCCAATCCATATTTTTGTCACTTCAAATCACAACAAAGTTGAATATTGAGTTACATTAACTAACACAAAAATGTTATGCAGTAAACTGAGATCACGCCTGGGAAAAATACGGACAGCTCTGAATTTCTGACAGGCATCCACATATAGGACTTAAATATTCAACTTGATATAGAAATTAGAAAACTGTACACACATGCCTCAGTTACAACAAAAGCAATGACAGTGAAAATCTCTACACAATAAAAATATTTCTGCATCACAGATCATCACCAAATTACCTTGAACAAAACTTAACACTAAAATAGTTCAGTGCAATTTAGCAATTGAATCACACCTTGATAAGTATTTGTTTTTAATCAAAAGAAATTTATTTGGAAAAATTATGTTTCAAATTTTACCTCAAGTTAGTTTATAAATCTCCTGCTCATCCTCATTCTTCATTTTAGAGTTAATTTTAATTTTAAATCACTAAGAATTTTAATTTTTATAAAATGTATATAGTTAAATGTTGTTACATTACAGACTGATTGAAATATTAAACACATGGTGTATTGTAATATTCCAAACACATAGACAAAACCATTATCAAAATGTCATGCTGATTTTCTGGATGTCTATAAAAACAAATTACCCTTTAAAAATGTCCTAGAGAGTTTTTTCTGAATACAATTCTGTACTTATTCTCCAAGTAGGAAACTAGAATGTACAGGATTTATTTTTCACTAAGGCTTTCTGTTTACAATGTAAACATTAAATCACGTAATAGAGTCCTATCTCAGCTGCTGAATAGAATTATCTTTAACCTCATTGGAATATAATTATGTGAGCTACACTTAACCATCTAAGAATTTGATTCCTGAAGAGACCTTGAAATGATGCAGCAAAGTATTTCATTTGTATGTTTTTCTTATTAAGCACATATGCCAAAATTATGTTTATAGAATAAGAGCATTTTATTTTTTAGAATAAGGTAGTCCAGTCATGCCAGTTTGATATGAAGCTAAATGAAAAGCATTATTAGTAGAACACTACCACAGACACTGAAAACATGATTCAGAAATGGCTAGAAAATTCCAAAGACAAAGCATTACCAAGTTTCAACCATTTTTGCATGGTAATATAGTCATTAAAAGTTTTTCAAGGAGTTAGAAAGTTATTTATTGAGCAGAATAGATAATTAAATAAATATACATTTTGATTGAAAAATACATATTTTATTAAAATAGAGACTCTGCATCTCTAGCTAGATTCTATACAGATGTCAGATTTATATTTTAATTAGAACAAAAGACCAACATTAACTTCATTGCAACATAATAATTCATAATAATGATTGTACATTAATCTCCTGAGCATGCAGGGATATAGCACATGACATATGGCATTGTACAGGCACCTGTATGGTCTTTTGGGAACTGAGGTGGTGCATATTAATTAGCCCCTGGAAAATAAAATCTGTTTCCCTCTGAGAAAAGCTACCTCAGTGCTTATTGGCTTAAGACATCAAAGGAATTAAATGGAATACTGTTAGGCTCTGTCTACACTCATTAAAGCTTTGTCTACATGTAGGCAAGGAATCAACTGCTTCTGAGTTAATTCTTGACTAAATCCTGCATACGAAATTGGAGCAGTCATGCATTTCTTTGGCACTGATGATTGTATTTTGGCAGAAAAAAAATCAAAATTATCATTTTGGTTCTAGTAAGTGTACTGTGAAACTGTATGGTTCAAACACATACATTTGAAATTCTAATATTTGAGGCAGCTTTTTTTTCTTGACTGTTACCTGAAACCAACCCACTTTAATCCTTTACTTTGTAAGTTTTGATCCAATCTGAATATGTGATTATAAATGTCTTTAAGCAATATGTCATCTTGCAATAAGTCAGCTCTCAAGCTTCTTGGCAATCTCAAGTATGCTAAAGGCACTTTAGTATACAAGTGTGAAGGAGAACGGAAAGGTATTATGGAACTAAGACTCTGGCTGATTAACAGGTAGATTTATCTTGAGATGGATAGGTCTTAACAATACTTCTCAGGGGAAAAAAAAAATCTAATCCCACTGCCAGAATGTATCCAGAAAGAGAAAACAGAAAATCACATGGACATGACACTGACCAGAAAGACTACATTTTACAAATTTCTTTTGCTACATATCTTCCTCAAATTTATATCATTTAAAATTTTAAACTGGATAAAACAAGTCCACTTCACTGAAAAGTGTTCACACTTAATGGGGTAAGTAAAACTCTGTGAAGCTTTTTAAGATCTTTCAGAACAGCAAATTGTAATGTTTCTTTTTTAAGTTAACAATTCAAAATCATGAGAGATAGATAAATTCTGTGCAGGATATTATTCTCAAATATCACACTGCTTGTTTTACACCCTGAACTAAATTTGTGGACCTGTAATGAGACTGTTATGTTGCTGACAAATTTATTAGAATATATGGACTAATTTGCTTTCCATGAACACATGGAAAGGAAGGTCAAAATAATTCCTTTCCATTAAATAAATGTGTGACTGAGGTACTCTTAAACTATTAAACCAATGTAATGAAAATGTATTACCCAAAGAAAAGGTTTAATTTTTGGAGTAATTAATTATACATGTCACAGAATGTCTCAGAACATTTTGGTCAAGCCTACCAATGTATCATGTAAATAATTATAATTTTTATTTGAGTCAAAGATGCTGCTTCATCATTAGAAAGTAACAAATCATTTATTTTTGTGATAGTTACCTTTTAATGGAGAAACTACTATACATTATTATTATTATTTTTTTTTTTAGTTTAACAGTTCA
Source organism: Hydrochoerus hydrochaeris (assembly GCA_004027455.1). Lineage (NCBI taxonomy): Eukaryota > Metazoa > Chordata > Mammalia > Rodentia > Hydrochaeridae > Hydrochoerus > Hydrochoerus hydrochaeris. The sequence continues at coordinate 5,363 of PVLA01015750.1, forward strand.
TTAGTTACTCTTAGTTTTTAAGACTGATATAAAACCATGGTTCTAAATCATAACACATGTTTTGTTTTCAGTGAAGTTATATAGGCATTTTAGGGGGAAGTTGTGAGACTCGTAGTTCTGGTTTTTTAACTATTTGAGAGTCTGTGTGTCCTAATATTCTACACTGACGCACTTATTTTATTTCATTATAGATATCTTCAAACTTAAGTACATATATGCATATTACTAAGGAATGATATAATTTGTTTTTTTTACATCCCTCTATTATACCAGAGAAGTACTAGACAACATAGTACTGAACAAGTGTGGAGAAGATTAAAATTTTCAATTATTAAATCAAACGATTCTTCTGATGTTTTATGTAGTACTCAATTTGAAGAATATAGAATCAGACACTAAAGGGCTCAGAGAAAAGAGAAGCATACCTCACTATTTTATTAACTTTGGAAACTTGGATGTCATTACACTTAGTTCCCTCACTTTCAAGATGACTTTTTGTAGGGACTGAATTAGCAAAACTGGAAAATATCTATCGGATTGATTGACATGTATCATGTACATGTTAGCTACACTGGAATCATTTTCTTAGATATAATATAGGTCCTTTTTTTGTAATAGATCCAGTAAAACTAAAGGTCTAGGCTCCCTCATTTGTGATCCCTTGATTTATGCAGGTAAGGTGTCAATTAATATTTTCTGAGGACCCAGGATTAGAATATATTAAAACATTGTTAAATTTCATTGTTCATAAAGATCATCTAGAAATCTGAAGATAGAATTTCCAAAGCCTCTGTCACCAAATTTCACATTTTGAGAAGTATTGATTTAGACTGCCAATTTTATACCAAGCTAACATATCCTTTTATAAATACATTTTGTTCTGTGTCCTCTTTTTTGACTTCTGGGGTCAAATAGATATGTTTCCCATTTCTTCCAGTAGCTAGACTTTGTTTCCTTTGCCTGCATTCCTTAAGAAAGGAATTTGAAAAACTTGAGAAACTTTTGTCAGACATAATCAGATAGTGAGCTAGCCTTGAATTGAAAGCAGCGTTCCTAATTCATAGAACATTTTTCTAAATAGAAAGGACTGGATAGATTATCTGAGAGACAGAGAGAGAGAGAGAGAGAGAGAGAGAGAGAGAGAGAGAGAGAGAGAGAGAGAGAGAAACAGAGAGAAACAGAGAGAAACAGAGAGAAACAGAGAGAAACAGAGAGAAACAGAGAGACAGAAAGACAGAGAAACATAGAAAGACAGAGAGAGGGAGAGGCTACAGAAAAAAAAAGCGAATCTTAACTATCAGGCATATTTCTGAGACTAACTGAATATATGACTATGTTCAAATTTCCTAGTCACTTTGCCTACATTTATTGTATCAGGCAGGCATGATAATGTCTTCTGTGACTGAAGGCAAGATCCTGCAGCTTAGTTGGGAAGTTCTGTTAGGCTTCCTTTTACCTCTATGATCTATGCTTTTCCATGAAGGACAGTATTCCACGGGTAACCTATTTGAACACAAATTTCAGAGATACACATTATTTTTGTTACTCCCACTTTCATGAGAGAGCAGTCATTTAGAAATCATTATCTTTTACTACCAGCCCAAGATTAAAAATTTTTAAAAGTAGCAGATACCCAGATGTCTCAGTAACAATTTTTACATACTATCAATTCACATTACCATTTGATATTAACTTGTCCAGGATTTTCTATTAGGGGGAAATTAAAATAATGTAAAGCTGGAGTAAACTTGAGGCAATCATACTATAGTTGTAATGTTACTAGTTAAATTTGTTTCCATCAGAGATGTAAAATAGCATCTATAGAATTGTAGGACATTTGTTTTAATTACAATTTAGCTTCTTCACATAATCTCTTAAACAGACTAATAAAAACATGTTAGTTCAGAGTTAACTGCAGTTTTCAAGAGCTAAAAGCCATGTAATTTAGAAGTGAGGACTACAACAAAGCAAGACTTTTAACTATGCAATATAGCTTATCTGCAAACAGTCTTTAAATAAAATAAAGAATAAGAATATTCTCTGCTCTCAATACTGTTGTGATCATGGGAGTGAACTTATTAAGAATTTTGTTCTAAAATAGCAGTCTACTAAACAAATAGTTTTTCATTCTTCATTTTAAATTTATCTCCACATTTTAACAGAACAAATGAACACATTAAGCAGTTAAGGTCCTTTGATCTAAGGCATTCCACTATACGGCCTCCTCATGTCTGTGAGAGTTTTCCCAATTCTTTTCTGCTACTTTGCTTTCCAGAGCAGGAGAAGGCACAGACATCAGTGTACACAGGAGCCTGATCTTTTTAAACCTTTCTATGCACGCTCTGCAACATGGCACATATTTTCAAATAAGAAAGAAGCAAAGATAATTATACTACTAATTTCTTTTAGTTCATTGAAGAGAATGATGTGTGCTTACATTGTTTGATCAGTTTTGCAGGCCTGTATATTGTAATCTGAGGAACTATTTTGAAGATAGAAACATGCAATATATTAGGCATTGTTAATTTCCTGTTATCTTGCTATGAAATTCTCTATCATTGTTTTTATTTTTTCTCTTTAAAGTAGAACATTGTAAGATTCAATTTTAAAGTGAAAACGTGGACAAAGTCTATTGATGAGCGTGGATTGCTGTTTGACCTAAGCAGCTAATTGCCTCAATTCTCTCCTCTGGACATATAAAAACATTACTTATGGTGGGAAAAGCTGACTCTAATAAATCCACTAATCAACACTGATTAATTCTTTCCCTTCAACATCAGCCTTTTTTCAATCAGTATTAGGTTTATATTTAAGTGAAGACATAGACATACAGGCACTCCTTGAAATATTGTTCTGGCAATGGGAAATATACTTGAGTTTGGTAAAGAAATGCGTAAGAATATTGTGAGAGTTTATTTTTTCTATGGGGAACTGTATTATCCAATGTCAGGAGAACATTTTATAAATTAGAATAAAGTTTAACCTTCCATTATAAAGCAGAATTTTAGAGTTTGGGGGAGTAATGGATGCTGTTGATATTCAGTGACAATGTCAATATAAAAAGCTGAATTTTCCACATGAAAGAAACAGCGAAGTATGGGAGAAATGCATTTTTACTGAAAAATTTTATATTGTCTGCATAGAATTATAAACATAAATATTTTCTGTGCTTTACCTTAGCTGCAATTAAGCATAAAGAAGAAAAAAAACCACATCAAATATGCTTCATAGATTTAGTTTTTCGTTGACAAAAACAAATATTTCTTTCAGAGTAAGGTCTTTCTGTCAGCAGCATAAAAGCACTTTAATGCATTTTTATGATATTTTGTGTTTTCAAAGAGAAACTTGGCTATTTTCCTGTGGAAATTACATAGTATTCTGTGAGAACTGCCTTACAGCAGAGTTTCAGAATAGATTCAGGAAGGAAAAGCCATGTGAGATACTTTCATTTAGAGTAGCCTCTGTTTCAGTGATTCCAGCAGAAATCACAAGGGAAAAAAAAATAAGAAATGTTTTCTCCCTCAAAAGACATCCATCACTTCTGAAATTCTTACAAAATCAACTGTAGCAAATTAGGGGTTTCAAAGCTCGTCACCTTATAAGTTGTTAGGAAAAAATTTGCATTTAAATTGCTTTATGCAGCTACCTTGAGAATTTTCCCTGGAATGTTTATGGCTCTTTTTTTCATTAATACTTAAAAAATACAATTTCGTAACCAGTGTATTACTACATCTAGTTGTGTTAAGAAGAGGAACTTCATTTCATAAAATAGAAACATTCAAAGTGGTTTTGCATAACCAATCACTCCAGTCAGAATACATGATTCTTCATATCAAACACTTAATAGTGAAGTTAATCTGAAACTATCAACTCTCCATTTCTATTACAGAAACTTGGTCATTAATAGTTCTGTCAGAAAGAATAACTTTGTGTTCCTACATGTTCTGTCCATAGGAGAGAAGATGTCCAGAACTTCATGGAAATTTTCTCCCAAAATAGTTTATATATAAAAATACAGCAGATTTCTTTGAATAGATAAATCTTAAGTATCATTTCAATAACTTGCTTTTACATATTCAGAAATGTAGATGTGCAAAATGTTCTTCCTATGTACACTAAAAATATCATGTAATAATAGCTTTAGACTTGTTGAAAATCCATAGTGGGGAAAAGGTCCTCAATGTCAGAAAAATCCGGTCAGATTAGAGCTTTGGCTTATAGAATTGTAAACAAGCATTTTTAAAATACTGAGAGTATTCTCAGGTCTTTGCAACCTAGACACTCTGGAACACTTCAAGTCCTGCTTTGAAGTAAACCTGAGCTGAATTAATGCTGTTCAAAACCTCTGACAGGGCTTCTTGAAGGGTCTCATTTGATGTGAGTGAGTTGCAGTGATCCCAAAACTCCATGAGTATGGAAAACTGGCTTGTCTTCTCATCCATGTGGTACAGGATATTTCTGAAAGGAAACATGGAATGTATAAATGCTGTACACACAATGGGCCTTTCATATCAAACACTGTAAATGTATTATCCAGTGAATATTGCCAAGAAGCAGTAATACTTGCTATAAATAAAAACATAATTAAAATGCAATATAACCATTTTTCAAGCCTTAATGAATTAGTAGATATACATATTGATCATCAGTAGTTCTCCATATTGATGAGAGGGAATCAGATATTATATGCCTCTAATGGGTATGCTAAACAGTGTCTAAGAAATAGAACATATAGGTTTTGGTCAAAAATATACAGATTGAATATGAATCTGATAATATTCCAAAATCTAATTGCTAATTAATGTGCAGGACAAACTGACACGATGATGTTTTCCTAGCTAAAAACAGTACTGGGGGAAATCTAGAGGAAAAGTAACTGTGTTCGACAAACAAATTGTTATTAAAAATCTGGAAGCCAGGTATGAGTGTGTATGCCTGTAATCCCAATACTTGGGGGACTAAGGCAGGAGGATCACCACTAGTTTGAGGTCAGCCTGGACTAAAAAGTGAATTAAAGGCCAACCTGAATTGCATAGTGAAACCCTCTATCAAAAGAAAAAAAAAAAAAAAACTGAAACCTAGATCAGATTTTCTCAGCTTCATACTGAAATGCCAGAAATTTTATTTTTATTGCATTGTTTTATGCTTAGCAGTATTTTTGGGCCCCCACAGGCTAGATTTCCTTAGCATTCCTCCTCTAGATATTAGAAGAAATGAGTCTCCAGACTTTGTCAATATATTTTTAACAGGGCAAAATTGGCCTTAATTGAAAACCACTACTCTAAATTTTTAAAAAGAGCCAGTCAAGAGTTACAGATTTCTCTAGGTCTTATTCAAATAAACTTTTAAAAATACGAATAACAGTGCAAAATTTAATACTGATATTAGATTAACATAAAGTAATTATAAATATTTTCATGTGATAACTGTATTACCATGATCTTTTCCAAAAGTGTCTCTGTCTTCCATAAATTCATGTTGTAACTGCAGATAAAATCTATTATGTCTGGGATTTTCTCTAAAATATTTGGAAGAAAGGAAGGGGATTGGAGTTGTAGATGGTATATTTGGAATAATAAGACTCATTAACTAATAATTATCAAAACTGGGTAATGGAATTTGTTGCACTATTCTCTCTTCTTTCATGTATCTTTGATATCTAAAGGTTACTTACTTATAAGTATCGGGTATATAATAATAATATAAGGCCCCGCGACTTAGTCTAATGGCTGACAGGAATCTCATGTAGGAAAGTCTGAGTCACCTCTATTCATTGATAGAAATTGATGAAATTTGGTGGCTGCCATGGAGTTATGCACCCTTAGCTTGTTCTTAATCCTCATTATAATTTAGCTCTTATTAGAGCTGAAATTCCATCTATAACAAGAGGAGATCTCTAAATAATTGAAGTACAATTGTCTAATTGTCATAGGGGAGATGAAGGACTGGTGATTACAAGTGAAGGATTACCACTGGAAAAGGTCAGAGAAAGCTTCATTATGGAGAATATTTGAAATGCATCCTTAAAGATGGGAATTACCAGTTACAAAGGGTTATGAAAAGAAAGAGGTTAGAGGAGATAAATACAGTTACCTATGCAGGAGGTGTAGCATGTGCACAGACATGAAATTATAAAATAGCACTGATTCTCGGTGAAATCACTGTCAGCATTTCTGTATGACCATAGAATAGGACCAGAGTGGGCATCCAAAGAAGAAGAAATGAGAAGACAAACCACAGCCTTGTCACGCAAGTCCTGCTACACCAAGAGTAGCACACTAAGCTTGTTCTTATGAGAAACCAATGAAAAGTTCTAAGCAAAGCACAGAGATAATTAGATTTTACTCTGAAATAATCATTCTGCTTGAAACGAAAAGCCAATTTGGAGCACAGAAAGACAACTTGGTCCAGAGCAAAAACGACAAAGACACAAGTTACGGAGTGATAACTGAGTCTGAGATGGAGACAGTAACCAGCACACAATTTAATTAATTTACATTTTTCCTTGCACAGACATTGACTTAGATAGGCATTTCTTGTCTTTCCTTGACTCTCTGCCTCAGCCTCTCTGGAACTTCTCAAGTACTCTGTGGTGGTTAATAGGCACAGAAATCTGCCTAATCACTGAAGCCAGAATCCGAACATCACCTCTTTTCTTATACAACTATCAGTTTGTCTTGCCAGTGTCATCTTCCTTCTGCTGGGACACTTTCATACATGCCCCCCCTTTTTTTTGGTACTGGGGATCAAACTCATGACCTCATGCTTGCCAGGCAGATGCTTATGCCACTGAGCTAAATCCCTGGTCCTTCCATGCATGCTTTTAAGTATACATTATGACTGCATTGCTTTACCCTTCATTAATGAAGAATACGTTGTTTTCTTTTCAAGTCTGATTCAGTGCTGTAAGGGTAAGTGGTCTTGAGTCTTGGTGACCTATCTCACTGAAATTTATATCAAGTTAAATCTGGTAATTTAAGAGACCCTCAATAATGTGGGTACAATTCAGATTGTTTTGTATTCTAAACCCAAATATAGGGCTAACAGATACTGTACAATTGGAGATGGCTAGATACCAGGCAAAATAGGTAAGGAAAGAGGGATATGTAAAGGTTGATCCATGAGTAATAAGCATAATTAGATAGGAACAAGAAATTCTTGGGTGCTGCATAGTAGGACAGCTGTACAGAGCCCTGTAATAATGTATGGGATGTTTCAAAGCTAGAAGTAAGGATTTTGAAAGTTTTACTGTAAAAAACGAAAAATGTTTGAAAAGATAAATACACTTGATGTGATGGAAACACTATGCAATATATATGTGCATCAAATCATTACATGGTATCCCAGTAATATGTACAGTTTTTACATTTTTATGTATGAGTTCTAAATTTTTTAAAGACAGTTTAAGACATAGCGAACAGTGATGAACATCTTATAAAAGATTTCCTAAGTATTAATGTCTCTCCATAAAAAATGAGATGTTATTGAAGGAGAAAAAATAAACTAAATAATCTAGCAGACCTTTGAATCGACTCAGGAACTTTCTAAAATGGAGATGAAACGTCCTAAGATTTTCTCATATATTCTCCTACGTGACTGAACCTATTTAAAAAGTTAGCATTTTAAAATTAACATAAGCTGTAACTTTCATTAAAAAAAGAGTGGGTTTTAGTGCCAAGACATTTCAAAATCTCCCTTAAATTAAGTCATACATTTAAACAAACACATAAGTACATATAATTGTTTAAATGCTGAGCAAAAGTGCTTTAACTACCAAGTTATTTTAAAGATAAAGTGGATTAAAATACATTTTAATCATTCTTTTAAAATGTACTCATTTTGGGGTTTGGTGTTTAGCTCAGCAGCATAAGTGCCTGCTTGGCAAACGTGAGGTCATGAGTTTGATCCCCGGTACAAAAAACAAAACAAAAAAAAACCCCAAAATGCATTCATTGCATAAAACATATTGCTTTAACAATAAAAATAGCTAAATTAGTAAAATATAATTTAATATCTTTTGATATTTATAATTTTGAATCATCTTTTCCCATTTTATCAGTTCTATGTTTAATTATAAACAATTTCATGGCCAATATATTTTCTGGATTTTAAAGTATAGTAGATATTTTCAAAAACTATACGAAACATTTCTATTTCTTTGGAACATATTTCTTAGTATGTTCCCAAACACAAATATTATAATCATTAATATCAAGAACTACTACTTAAGTGAGTTGTACCACTATAGTTGGTATATATGGAAAACATGTATGGTTAATGATTTTTCACATTGCTAGAATAACTTTTCCAGTTTTTTCAAAACTAACACAAAATGCATTCTTATATGTAGAGTTATAGATCTGTTAAATGTTGGATATTATTAATACTAAGTGTAGTTAAATGATATTAATAAAAAATGATGATAAAGATTACAGGATTAATCCCTTGATGAGAATTCATTCAAGCATGGACAATATCTAATATATTTATGTACAATTTTAGCCATAATTACTATAACATATCTAGAAGGAAGACAAAGTGGAAGAATAAAACAACATTTTACAAATGTTTTTGTATAAACACAAGAAATGCAATAATTATTATTCATTTTTAACTGGAAAGTGATACATGTATTTCTTAAAGACCAATGCAATGAAATCTGGTGTCTCCACCATTTGCCTTTCTTAACTGCTAAGCAACACAGTAATATGCTTTTGTAATGACTATAGACAAGCTATTTGAATAGAAATAGACCTTCTTTTGGTTTGTGAAATTCCACAAGGAGCTAAACACATTTTCTAAATGCTACATGATTCACATAATAGACTTGTAGCAAACTATTGTGTAAGATAAAAACTCACCCATTTCTAACCAAATTGGATACAAATCAGAATACAACTACATATACTGAGATTCGAGTTGACTGTACTGGCTAGGAGGCTTGCATTTTGGTTTAAGAGGAAACCTTCAATTTGGGTTAGGTGCTGATATAACTTAAATTAGTTTATCTTATTATAATATTATAAATACATTTTTCACCTTGATACATTGCATTACCTGAAAAACAAATTGAGGATAAAAAGAAAAAAAAAAACTCCTTGAAATTTTTATCAGAAGGATTATTTCTCCTAATGATTTTTAGAAATACCTCATTATTCCCAGTTTTCCCTTAATATACTAAAAATTGTGTATTTTTCCACTGGAAAAAATAAATATCTGCATTTGGATCTCTCTCTGAAAAAACATCATCATGTTACTTTATTTTTAATATGCAGATTAAGATATAAACAAAATCAAATCCAGGGGGTTTAAATCCTATCCCAGATATACTCAAATATGCTCTTAGTTCTGAAATTATCTTACGTATTATAAATGTATTAACCCTAAATACCCTATAATCATCCTTGAGAAACAAAACTACTATCCTACCATTTTAAATATGCAAGTGCTTCTTGCCTTTTAAATATCTTAATTGGATCAGTGATTTCAATGCAAGTTTTAAGACAAAAGCTCTTTGTATTCTCATGTAATATATAAAAATTAAATTTCAGTCAAATACAGTTTAAAGATTCAACAGAATATATCATATTAGAGTACACAAATATATCTCTGCTTCCCGATTATGGAGCAGTATTTTCAGGTGAGGGCAGACTGGCAACAGTTACATTCCTGGTTGAAAAATACAGTAAAAAGAAAAGTGAGAATATACAGTTGAATTTTCCATGTCAAGAATCTGTACTTTACAACCACATGGAGCTATATTCCTTAGTAAAACATTCCTGCTCTTCAATATACTTGCTTTAGTCTGATTTAGAAAAGATTCCCTGGAGACAGAATGGATTCTGTTAGCATAGATCTAAGTCAATAAATCACCATTTTATTTGCATACACACCATGTATCTCACTATGGCATGTAGAGACACCAGACCTAATTAAAATATTATTTAATTGAAATCATTTTTAGTAGTTATCATGTTTAAAGTAATATTAATTCCACCCCCATGCCTATCTTCCCTCATCTGTAGCAATTTGGATCTTACAAATGTAACTCACACAGTCATCCTGACCCACACACAACACAAAGAGGCTACTAAATGGAAAATGTAATACTTTATTGATGACACTAATGAAATTACTACACACATCACTCATTTTAATAGGTCTGTTTCAATGACACATCACGGTGACCAGGAAAGTGCAGCGCCAAAATCAGAAACCCAATTAATAACTCCCAGAAGCATCAGTGAAGGAGATAAGAATCTTTACTCAACTGACAACTCTTTCCCACTTAACTAAAGCAAAAGAAAATGGAAAAAATGAATTTTAAAACAAAGATAACCCAAGTCTTCATGAGTCATTTTGCATGTGCGTGAATTTGCAAATTAGTGACAGAGATGATGACTCCCTTTCAGATGTTGTTTCTTATATTCATAAATAGACACAGGAAACCATCCATTGTAAAACTGAATTAACATTCATTATACCACATGTTGAGAAACTGCGCCACGAACTCACACTAAAATAAGTCATGTCTTTCAAACCAGACTGCTGAAGGTAGAGAAAAAGGCCGATTTAATAGCTTATAATTCTTTTAGGGATTATATGAACTGTATTCTACAGTTAACAATGGATTACTACACGTACATCATACATTAGAAAACATTATTTGACTTTGATACAATTGGGACTGAGGTGAGCCGCTCAGTGGTAGAGTACATGCTTAGCTTACACAAGGCCCTGGGTTCAATTCCCAGCACCCCTGACCAAAGAAGTGCAATTATTCCCCTATCTGTATTCAGGTCACTTTAAACTACAACTTTGCAGTTCATTGCATCAACAGTGAGTAACTTTCTCACCTTGAAACCTTGAATGAGTACAGCAAAGAGATACTCTGCTCTAACCAGAAGAATAAAGCCATAGGGTTGATGCCTGGTTAAACCAGAAATTCCTTCTCTATTCTCTCTTCGTATGTTGAGAGCTCAATGTGTGGTATCGATTAGACAGTTCTTTAAATGACGAGTTAAATTTAGAGAACTGAGACAACCATGTCAAACGCAAGGTGTGTAGTATAAAGTTAAGTTAACCATGTTGATGAATTAAAAAAATTCATTGTTTTAAAAGTTCTAGGTTGAATGTCTACACTAAACAAAGAGCACAGTGAACTGTCATTATGAACTGAATGTTTGTATCCTCTCCAAATTCATGTATTGAAGCTCTAACTACTCTCCATGTGATAGCAACAGGAAGTGAGCGCTCTGGGAAGTAATTAGGTTTTGATGAGTCAGGAGGGTAGAACCCCCATGCAGGGATCAGTGCCACTATCAGAAGAAGAAGAGAGACTCCAGTTTCTCCCCAATATAGGAGGACACAGCAAGGCCACAGTAGTCCATGTGCCAGGAAATGGGTCTGTACCAAAACCCAGCCAAGCTGGCGCACTGACCTGGAGGTCCCAGCTTCAACTGTAAAGAGTAAGTGTTTGTTACTCAGGTCATCTATTTCATAGCATTTTGTCTTACACAGTCTTAGCTAAGGAAACCACTGTGCAAACTCAAGAAATAATTGGGTCATCTTGCTGAGTGAGTTATAGGCCAAGAAACAGACAAAAGTAATCCCATGTGTTTCCATTACGGTTAAACATAAAAATAGTAGAACAATAACTATACAACTGTGTTCTGTGCTGTTATTGTCAAGTTGCCTCAGTTCATCTAACCACTCTGGTTTCAAGAGAAATTTTCTGAGAAAGAAGGTATCTAGAAATAGGACATTCTAATAAGACTCCCCTCCCATCACATAGTGATTAACTGTTTACCAACAAATAAAAATTATATTCTATTAAGTCAAAAGGGGGGAAAGAATTTAGAGAATCATCTCAATTTGTTAGACCCTTCTAGAATTTAAAGAAAATGATAATACTCTTTATATCAATATTTTCTCACACTCATGGTTGTTTTTTGTTTTTGTTTTCATTTCACTGCCTTTATTTTTTCATCTTACTCCTAAACTGAATCTTAATATGTAAAAGTCTCTACCCTGCATCTTATTTTGTACTCATTATCTCTATGTATTTCAGTTTTCTCTTAGTATATAAGACTGTGACACTCCAAGGACAATTCCACCTGAATACCCTACAGGCCCTTGACAATTAATAAGAATGCATTTCCTTTAATCATGTGCCCCAAATATTTGCATTTTCTCTTTCACCATTATTCTCTTAGTTACCTTCATTATCTTTGGTAAACAGTAATGCTCAGGCCTTCTTCAAAATCAAACAAAACAGGTAATTCAGCTTTTATTATCATTTATATTTGATTCAAATGAAAAGGATGTGAATGATTTATTTTGGGAAGTTCCACTCTAAAGTTCATAATTTAGCTACATCAATTTAAGTAAGTAATTGAGCCAATATTGAACTTTTTAGCTTTTTCTACTCAAAATCCCTACCAAACACCTAAAACAAACAAGTTACTATGTTAGGTGCTCAGGTTTTGAAAAGATAAGTTTTATCTACATTGGAAGCCAAGCCAAAATTATTACTTTTCACTTATTGTTCACATATTTATATTATATGGAATGAAATTATATAATTTTATATTTAGTAAAGCTTCCACTTATTCCATGTTTCGGTTAGATTTAAAAATTTTGTTTTGCTTTGTTTAATACCATATAGCCTTTATAATGCATACATTTATGATCTTTATTTATTATATCATATAGTCTCCGTATATTACATTATATAGTCTTTTTCATCATGTGGTACAGTCTAAATATTTTAAATGGTGGTCACTATATGCCTTATGGTTTGGGAGAAAACTCCAAGGTCTGTTCTTGAAGTTATAGTTATTTAATGACTATAGATATGATTTTATTTTGACCTAATATTTTAGATAATTCATTGCTTAACATTCTAGAATGATCACTTTAAAGTAAAAATATATGATTTGTTTTGAATAACAATACCTCTCAATATTTGCCATGGAATAACCTGAGTCTTGACTAGCAATTAAAAGAATTCATCTTGAACCAACACTGTAGCTTTGCTTTAATTCTTTCAGAGTTAAAGATCTAAGAAGGACCCATTACTCACTATGGATGAACATAGGTCACATTGCCTTACTCTAAATCCTGGTACACAATGTGTGGCGCCAATAACCTCCTGGAGGGAGAGTTATCATCTGCTTCCCACCAAGCTCTAGAGACCCTCCTCCCACAGGACATCAGTTCTGGTATCAGATGATCCAATTAATGCTAGAACAGGAAACCAGTAAATATTCATCTGTGCCAGTTAATATCAATTGTCAATTTAACTAGATAAGAGACTCCTGGAATATTAAAAAAGGATTACAGTATTTAGTTGATTTTGAAGTATAAATCTTATAAAATGCACTTGTTGTTCAAAACAAGAGCTTCTTTTGATTACTGCCTGGTTCTCAATGTCTCCAATCACTTTAGTAAACTACTACACAATTTACAAAATCAACGTACACACAGCATCACACTTAAATAAAGTTATTATTCCAAATTAAACATGATTTCTTTTGGGCTGCCATAATCAGACATACACATAATTTATGTCAGGTTTGAGAAACTCCTTTAGCCCTTTGACACTCTTGGGAAATGTATAAATGAATGAATCTCCTGTCAGAGTTCCCTAACCATGAAACTCACTTTCCTACTATTTACTCACAATTCAGATAATTTCTACGATTAATTTTGACAAAGTCAATAGAAATGCACCTATCTACTAATGGAATTTTGAAACAATTAATCCTTTATAATGCAATGATTTTAGTTTTTAAAATTGTATAATTTTTATGTGTCCTTTTTCTACAGATTAAACATATCGTTTTACATGCATATATTCTAGTGTAAAAAGAAAAAAGAATAAAAATGATGATACAGAATTTAAAAACAATATAATAGTTTAACAATGGTTAACATACTATGTATTGTTATTTTAAAATTGTGATCTAACAGTAAGCATAAAAAGTGATCTAACAGTAAAAGCACAAATCGTTTCTTTTGGATGAACTGATAATATAATATAATATAAGAATCTAATATTAGCATATTATAGCATTAAAGCATACTATACAATCATAATATAACATATTAATAAATTATATGATATATTTTATAATGTATATTATATGAAAATATATTATAATACAATGTTATAATATAATGTTATATTACATTATATTATCCCTTTTTTCTTTCTCCTTTTCTCTATCCCAGTTGTTTTCTTTTGAGAACTAACTTTCCTTTTCACTGTCACAATATCTATTGTACATTTTGAATCTTACCTACATTTTACACTAGGGAGACAATATGACCTTTATACATGTGATTTTGATTTATCTCACTTACGAGTATGGTCTCTAGTTACATCAGTTTACCTATAAAAGTCTAGAGTTTATGATTCTCTATAGCTAAGTAGTGCTCCTCTGTATAAAGGTATCACAAATTTTTTGTCCATTCAATGACTGATGGTCATTGGGGTTCTTTACAAGATTTAGCTATTACAAATTGTGTAGCTGTAAACATGGGTACACATATGCTGCTGTGACATGATGTTTTCAATTCTTCTGGGAAACTACCCAGAAGGGGACTAGCTGGATTGAATGGGACATCCAATCCTAGTTTTTTGAAGAATCTCCACACTTGTTGTATCAGTCTACATTCCTACCAGCAGTGTAGAAGGGTTCTTTTCCTCCATAGCCCAGCAGCTTTTGTTATTTCTTGATGATAGTCATTCTTACTGAAGTGAGATGGAATCTGTGTTAATTTGCATTTTGATGTTGAACATTTTTTTCATATATTTATTTTCCATTTGTATTTCTTTGTCTGAGAAGTGCATGCTCATCTCAGATGGTCATTTTTGGTATTGGTCTTTGAATTCAGGGGTCCTGATTCTTTCAATTCGTTACATGTTCCTTTGTGGGATAGTTGGCTAAATTTTTTTTCTCATTCTGTTGTTTTTCTTTTTACTCTGTTTGAGATTTCTTTTGACACTCAAAAACTTTTTAATTTTTTGAAGTACTTCTCACGCAGTTTGCATTTTGTTCACAAACTCTTTGCCTATCCCTATGTCTTCAAGATTTCTACCTACTTTTTCTTCCAATAGATTTAGTGCGTCTACTATAATATTTAGATCTTTGTCCCATTTTGACTTTATTTTAGTGCATGTTGATACACAAGTGTCTAGTTTTAGTCTTTGGAATGTGGCAAGCCAATTTTTTCAGTGCCATTTATTAAAGAGGTTGTCTTTCTTCCATTGAATACGTTTGGTCCCTTTGTCAAAGATAAGGTTGCTGAGTGTCTTTGTAGTTGTGTCTTCATCCTCTAATCTGTTTCATTGATTGTTGGGTCTTCGGTTTCCAAGTAAACTTTAGGAATGTTTTCTCTAGACCTGTGAGTTATGCTGATGGTATTTTGATTGGGATTGCATTAAATCTGCATAATAGTTTTGGGACCATTTTCACAATGTTGGTTCTTCTTATCCATAAGCAAGGGATAACTTTCCATTTTCTGATATCTTGCTCAATTTCCTTTTTCAGAGTATGATAATTTTCAATATATAGATTTTTACATCCTTTGTTAGATTGATTCTTATGTACTTTATTTTTTGGATGTTATTGTGAAAGGTGTTGCTTCCCTAATTTCTCTCTCAGTGAGTTTGCTTGTATACATCATTTTTATTTGCTATGTTAGCAAAAGCAGTTAAGATAGTAATATACCAAAAAAAATTAATGTTCTGAAAAATTGTGAGCAAATTTACTCAGTTAAGAATAGTTCCTTTGCATTATTGATTTTCTGTCCTACTTTCAAAATGAATATTTAGTATGTTAACATCTGTCACAATTCCTTAAAGTATGAAATACAGTCCTTATAGTTTCATGAGTAGTTTTATGTTAAAAGCTGTGTATTGAGTATCTTCAACCTTGTTAGTAGTTGCAATAGGCCAATTGCTTCACTTTGCTTTTACTTGCCCTTCATGTTAATATTAAATAAGCATTACATTATTTGGGTGATTTTGAAATATTGATCATGAATAATACATTTGTTATCCAAAATAAATCATGCATTTTTACTGCAAAGTAATTGTTTTGCATTCTAAGCCTCTGAGTTTCTCTATTTGTAAAATCTGAATGAAATCAATATCTGCTAAATTTCCCTTTTACTAAGTGCTTTTTACTCTGTGGCCATTGTTTAAGAAATGGCCCAATCTGTCCTTAATCAATTAAATTATACTTAATGAAAACAATTAAAATTTATGAGTACTTCATTCTTTTAATGAGTTCTTTTGGGAGATACATGTCACTATTTGAAATACAAACTAGCATTTGATGTTATTGACTTTATTCAATTAGGTAAGTTATCTGGCCATTTATTTCCACCTTCTTTCTTGAAATATAATAACTAATATGTGTAAAAAATCATACAAGTATCATGTAAGTGGATCCTTTGGAATTGTGGTCCTAAATTGAGAGAAAGGACACTAATGCATTCTTCATGCTTGATCTCTTAATACAAGTCACCTTGACATTTTTTCCATGTTTAATGAATGTTCTGGAAGACATGTTAATCCAATATTTGGAAAATCATATCACTGATGAATTCTGAGCCATATATAATCCAAGTCCTCTAGTAGTAGAATATGTTTCTAGTCTGTTATATACATGTGAGGTATTATTTAGATTATACAATTTTAATATTTATAACAGAGAAAACAAATCTAAGAAAACCTATATTTTAATACAAATAGAAGAAAGAAATGTTTGAAACCATCTAGTCCCATTGTATCCAAGAAAATTTATGACAATTAAAATTTATTTTCCATTGAATCTTTCTGCATACCCCCATAAAGCCAGATACTCTTCACTTTACCTTTTGTAATAGGATTTAAAAATGTTTTTCACTTTTCACATGAAGATGACATACAGTGATAACAATTCGTACTGTTACTGTTGTACAGCTGTTGATAAATAAAAATTTTGAGGATAAGCCATACCAGCTTTGCCCTCCTGTGGCTTTATTAGACCAGAAAGCATCATCTCAGAGAAAACCTATTTCTCACAGCAGTTTGGAACCATTTCCTTTTTATTTCTGCCTCATAAATAATGACTCCCTTCCTCTATCTTTCTAGTTATTTTACCAAATAATTTTAGATTTTCTTTTATAGGACAGTATTGGTATTTCAGTCAGAAAAATGTTACAAAGATCAAAGGCTTTTTTACCAACTCCATGGTGAATTTAATAACTATGTGAACATATACTAGTAAAAATTTTAAAAATTAAAAAAGTATATGTAGGTCAGAATTATCAGACAGCTAATAAAATTGATAACATATATACAAAAAGATCAATATATATGAAAACATTATGCTGACTTTCAACGATTAGGGTAAATGTATCGTGAGGTTTGTATGTAGATTGATAAGAACAGCTTCCTTTCTGTAACTTGAAAAGATCATGATCAATTAATAATGAAATTTCTTCCTGACCTTGAATCCAACTATTGACTGTTACAGGCAGTAATAGAGAGGGCTCCTTGTAGTCTGGATAAACTGCAGAGTGAGCCAGATATAGTCCAGAGAAGAGCCAAACTATTTATAATTTGTCAGCAAGCCCAAAGTTTACTGATTTCTCCTCAGCACAACCAGTGCACATGGCTGATGATTTTATCATAGCACTAACTGCATAAAATTGTGATTTTTTAATGAATACTTGTCTCTCCTTAGGCACAGCTCCTCCAAAATATAGTTTTTTGATCATTGTGTATTTTCCCAGATATCTAACATGTATATACCAAATATGTTTGATTAATAACATAATTATGGTGGTGATAATTGTTAAATTCTTTTATAATTGTGTTATTACCTATTTGATTTTTTGTTTCTGTTAATACTTGCTTTGTGTAGTTGGGTGCTCTGGAATTTGGTGCATATATATTTAAGATTGTTATCTGCAGCGCCCTTTTCCGTCCATGCCGCGTCCTAGTCCATCCACGCCTTGTGACAAGGTCCATGGGTGGAGGAGAGCGCTTCAAGGAATCGCTTCTCCAGGAAAAGGACGCTGCATGTGGGAATTGGGTGCAAGGATCTTGTAATGTTTTGTACTGATAATTGTAATTTGTGTAATTCACATATATATATTTTCATGTAATACTCAATATGAAATCAAAAATAGAAACTCCAGAGGAGTTATTAGAAACCTTCTAGATAACTTTGTGAAAACTAATTGTGAAATTTTACCTTCTGTGAGTAGTATGAGAGAGTTTATACAAAAGCTTTAAATGAAAGAGCTCATGGAGGAGGATTTACAAAATTCCTGTGAGACAACTGCCCTGAGACACTGGACAGGCAGCCAGAGACGGGCAACTAGGACACATATGTTA
>PVLA01015751.1:0-23827 GCA_004027455.1 Hydrochoerus hydrochaeris
TTTTTTTTTTTTTTTTTTTTTTTTTTTTGGTCTTTTTGAGACAGGGTCTTGCTATGCAGTTCAGGCTAGCCTTGAGCTCACTTTGTAGCCCAGGCTGGTCTTGAACTCACAACAATCCTCTTGCCTCAGCCTCCTGAGTGCTGGGATTACAGGCATGCACCTCCACGCCTGGTTTCTCCCTTTCATATTTTTAAAATTCACTCCCTTCCATTCTTTTTACTCTTTCAGGCTTCTGTTTGCTTTGGCTCTTCACTTAACATACTTTAAAAGAATTTTTAAAATTTTTTTTAAAGAATCAGCGCCTGCACACAAAAACAGCACAGGTTATATGTTTGAAATAAGTTTATACTAGGGAAGGAACAATATACAATCTCTATTACTTCTCACCAGTTTTGTTTATTCAGCCCTGGTAGAATATAGGCCACAGTACAATATTATTTAATGCTGCTGCTGCTGCTTCTTTTTATTATTCTCCTGATCAAGGCAGCTAGCAACTATAGAAGTATTTGCTAGATAAGTAAGATGCTAATGAAAAAGCCAGTACACTTCTTACCTATTCCAGTACAGGGAGCAGGGAGGCCCCTTTGTAACACTAAAAAAAGCCAAATATTCCCCACATAAAGTAATGATCCTTTTGGTGCCTATTCCCTGAGAAAATGCAAACCTAAAGGGCATGTTACTTAGTTATTAGCTTTTAATCAAATGTGGACTTTACTAGTTCAACATCCATTCACACTTAACAACAGCAAATGCAAGCAAAGCTAAGTGGAAATATAGGTGCTCAGCTTCTCAGACTCCCACACCTCAATCTCTTCAGATCTCTCTGGGTTTAGCTTAGATGAAATGGAAATAAAATCTGTACATACTTTGGGCTCCACTCTTTTTTATTAAGAATTGTACAGCCCTGTTACCAGAATTCACCCATTAAAATAGCAATACTAGTATAGCAAAATGTCTTCTTTTCATTCAGGATATCTTCTTGGGATGATCTGTCAAAATCGCCCGCCCCACACACACACACTCCTTTTCTGTGCCTTCTCCTCTCTCCCTCCTGTCCCTCTTCCTATAAAGAACTTAGAAATGGTATCCAGCAGAATTCCCAGGAAGGCAGGCAAGGAAAGGAAGAAGGAGTAGAACAAATAACAACAACACTGGTATTTAGGTTGTTTAGTAAGTAATTACCACTCTTTTCCTAGCTATTATAGTTATTGCTACTCCTCCTCATCCCCACCTGCTTTACCCTATAAATCCTAGTACTGCTATAGCTAAGAAAGGGCAAGAAGAAACAAAACTGGAAAACTTTTTTTAACAACCATGTATTCACAGTTTATATTTTTACACTGGTGGAGGGTAACCAAGGAAGTAAAACTGTGCCTACCATGTTTAAGATAAGTATAGTCATTCATTTAGTGAAGGGATAATTAATTGAAAAATGGAAATACTTGTAGCAGGATTTACTAGTAAAATCTCCAGACAGTGTTTTCACAGCAGCTAGGTCTTCCTCTTAACTCACCATAATACATATCACTTATTTTATATTCATCATCAGGAATTTGTTTTTAACCCATTCAGTAATGAATTTTCTGCTTTAATTTTAAAATAGCTAAGTTGAAATTTTTCACTCTTCAAAATACAAAAATCAAAAACTCAACTGTAATTTTCTGTAAGTCCATTAATTTTGGCCTATGAGTCAGCCGTTCTGAACAGAAGCACTCCACACCTACGCCACAAAATGACACTCCATGGGGCTTCCACTGTTTTAAGCTAAACAGTCAATTTCAACATGGCAGTGGGACTTGTTGGGATAACATATTTTCTAATTTATTCCCCAGATCAAACTCCAAAATTCCATTATAATTTTATTTCAAATTGTATTTTTATTGTGCAATGAAGGAATCCTTAAAGTCTACAAAGGAGAAGCAGGATTTTTTAAATTTGTTTTTCCCATTTTTTAAGATTATACGAACAAAAGTAATCAATACTGGCTCTCACAAGACTAGTAATTTCCTTTTATTAGGTTAAAAATATTTGATGGAAGAAATTCCTAACATCACCTCACCTCCCTGTCACACTTTGTATGGAGAAGCACTTTTTCTCCGCTTAGTCCTCTGAAGCACCAAAGATCACCTGTACTGCAGGGCCTGAATCTGGTGTGCTCACAGATAACTTCTGTACCACACAGTTGAGTACCTTCTCTGTCTTCAAAGAAGCCAGGCTTCTCCATCCTTTCTACTCACAGAAACATGAGAAAGCTGACTGAAAGAAAACTCCAAGTATCTTTAACACTTAAGCCACCGTACCTCAAAACAGTAA
The DNA here is from genome assembly GCA_004027455.1 of Hydrochoerus hydrochaeris. Lineage (NCBI taxonomy): Eukaryota > Metazoa > Chordata > Mammalia > Rodentia > Hydrochaeridae > Hydrochoerus > Hydrochoerus hydrochaeris. The sequence goes on from PVLA01015751.1 coordinate 2,314, forward strand.
TTTAAAAAAAAAAAAAAACACAGACTTTTATAATGTTGTAACACTCATGACCAAGGAAGTCAAGAATGTGATGGGAATGCTGTAAGATACTTCAAAGTATTAAATTCTTGGGCATGATATACCATCAATAGGCCATTAATTTTTTTAACTTCAGATTCTTATTTTTCAAAGGTGAATGGCCTAATTATTGTATGATTTTATTACAAACAGTGGATAAAAGCACAAACCCCTCCAAATAATAAACAAAGAAAGCTGCATAGAAACTGTATAAAACTGTATATAAAGCCATCAGCACAATAGCTGGTTTCTAAACTTCTACATCATGACATGTGCCCTCTGTTTCCTTCAAATAACCACACAACTTAAGAAAATAAATAAAATCAAAATATTTTAGAATATTTTCCTGCATAGAATATATTTTAACCACAACAAGTTAATCCATTCCTGTTTCTCAATTAATATTCCTCTACTATGTTCAATACTACAAAAGGCTACCATAATTATTGCTACCGTCTCATTAAGTACATTCTTCCTAGAACCTAACTTCAATGTGACACTTAGCACCTGGACTTTTGCTGCTTATACTCCGGTCTTCTCCCTTCCCATCACCACCATTTTACTAGCAGAATATTCACAATCTTCAGATTGTTTTTCTCTCAGTAAATAGAGTGCATAAAATCAGATGGCTGGACACAAACCAGAAGTTAGAAGCTACATAAAAATAAACACAAATGAACCTAAATTTATCTCTTTTCAACCTCTAAAGAAAGCAGCAACATCATCTTTATTTGTAACAACCTAAGTTAGAGCTAGAGGTTTTCACCTAATTATACTAATAAATCGATATAATTTGATCATTTTGCCGTCACATCATGTCCTTTATACACTAGTGTATTTCCATTAAAACCATTTTACTTGGTAGGTCCTTCAATTCATATTTCTTTCATTGTTTTTTCTGTATCCTTCTTTAATCGCCAAATTACTTCTCTATTGTATTTTCTTACATTTAAACCTATGAACAAAAAAGATAATCCTAAGTATTAACCTTGGAAAAGATAAATCAATGTCTTAAATACAAACTATCCACATTAAGTATAAACTGTTGGGTAATGAAGAGAAAGGTAAGTATCAACTGTTTGTCCAAGAACTTCAATTTAAAACATTATGTACTATACATAAAATTTTGGCATACAGAAGTGAATGTGGTATATTCATATCAAAATAAAGAACTCTAGTCTCATTTCTGACTTCAGAGACAAAAATCTTAACTGTTTATAACTCAAAATAGTCATTTTCATGAAATCTCTTCTAACAGGTATAATCATATGATTGACAGATAAAATAATTGCTTTAAAAATACTTCTGAGTCATTTAGTCCTTACCTGCAGGCATGAACCATTACTGCATGCAGTGACTGTTCCATTTCCTAGCACAGACTTGAAGAAGAATCACATCTCTTTGAGAATGTGACTAATCTGTAGGTTTGCAATTCCTAAGCTATTTACAAATGGCACTCCCTTTCCACATAAGAATATATTTATTGCAATAATAATCAAGTATTTTAAACCTAGATCTTACAAATAACCTTGGTGATTCTATGCAGCAGCAATCACAAATACAGGAAGAAAATCCAACAGTATTTCCTTAAAGAAAGCAAGATATTTGTTTGCTGAGTAAATTAATTTTTAAAGCCTTCAACAGCTGTCACACATGAACCAGCTTCTGCTGTGTTATGGTGCGCATGCTGCAGCTGATTAGGCTTCACAATTTTTGAAAAAAATCAATTAGCCTTTGCAAAAGCAACACAGCTCGCCCAAATACACATCTTCAATACAGCACAATACCAGCATGCAGTACAATACGTTATAAAGCAAACTTGACAAGGAAAAAAATATGTCCTGTTTGTTTCTTAGCAATGCTACACCATTAATTGTTCATGCAAGAGATGTAGCTGTACCTTTCTGAAGAGGACGACTTCTCAGAGTTAACTGACATCAGCAGCTCAATCTTCTGCTTGATTTCTGGAAAAATCAGAAAATATTCACAACCAAGATTGCCTGCCCTTGCTTCCAAGCCTTATATCAAGAGATTTTTTCTTCTCTAATCCCTTTTGTTCAGAATGAGGCCACAAGATTCACTGTACTTCTGTTAGGACTCCGATTCAATGGTGCTATAAAGGGAAAAAGCTCCAGAGGCATCAGGCCTTGCTAAACTATGCACATGACTGTTTATGAAAGCAGGAAGTACCATTTGTTTTAAGCAGAGGGGTGTTTTCTTTTTTAAGGTAGAACTAGCATGGCTCTACAAGAAGATTTTAAATTTAGCAAAATGAAATACAAACAAGAAATGCTACTACCAGAATTCAATATACCAGATAATTTGAGAAACTTGAGTAATAATGCTTCAGACTGTGATGAACAGAGAGGCAACCCTCGGCTGATTCTATTTCACCAGCCCTAAAAAATATGGCTCAGTGAATCATTTTTGTCACTTAAGAATGAAATATTAAACCAGAACCCCAATTTCACGATTAAAACATGCTTACCATTTTTTATAATTTATTGTTTTTAATTAAAGATATACTTAATACCTAGCCCGTAATTCCTTTAGAAAAAGACTTATTTTACACCTCAATTTTCCCCTCCTCCTTCACAGTACAGTACAAGTGAACAGCAACACCCAGTTACCGAACAGATATAATATTCTTGTCCTTTTAGGAAACGACTGGCAATGCCACCTACAACAGAAATGTGAGTGCCAGTTCAATTTAATTAAAAGGTAATTGCTGATACTGATTGGAAAAGGAGATAATAGAATAAAAGGGAAGGGTGAAAAGAGGGAGAAGGAAGAGATAAGAAGAATATATAACACACTTCCTTTAAAATACCAACTGACCTAAAGCACTGAATTTTAAGAAAACTAACAGTCCTACTATTACACGGGTTCAGACGTTTTCCTAGTTCTAAAAAGTATTTAAAACTGTATTTTGGAAATTAAAATGTGCTTTCATAGTAAAAAGTTCACATACAAAAAATAACAGTGTCACTGAAATGCTATCAACAGTCACGGGATTTCAAAGTAGACTTCAATAATTCTTAAATAATTCTTAGGGATAAAACAAATTTTAATTTTTAAAAATGTTCAATACAAAAATCAAAGTGGAATATGAGAAAATATATGGGGAAAAAAGGAACAAAAAAATAGTCGCATGAAATACAGTAGACCTACAGAGGAATATTCTTTCAATGTTGTTCAAGCAAGGCTTTTCCCAAACTGGTTAAGCTTGTAACTTCATCCAGTGGCCATTATAAAACTGGTAACACCTGGATAATAATAATGAAACTTACCTTGCAGATTCTGGGTGCATTATAGAGTCAGGCACATGGTGTCACAGTGAACATTCAGCAAAACCCTCCCTTATTTAAACAAGCAGCATTTTTTAAAGCTCTGGCTCGGCCTGGACTTAGAAACAGGTTCCTTCATCGTTCTAATAGCCTTGTGACCTTAGGGAAATTAAAACTCTCCACAGCCTCTATTCCCTCTCCTGTAAAATGGGGATAATTCCTAATGAAAACACTGCTGTGAGGTTTCATGAAATACCCCATGAAAAATCTAGTCAAGTACAGTACTATGCTTGGCATGTGGTAAGCCCTCGCTGCTCATGGTTATGTAGTGCCTCACAGAGGAAGGCATTCCCTCCATAAATATTTACTTAATGAAGTACACAAGGTCTGTCCAATTATAAATAGCTTTTCCATAGTTTGAATTCACCTTGCTCTTGTCAACAACCTCAGCGTGCACTTTTATCACTATGGTGTTATTGTTATACATGGAAATTGAACTTTAATCAGTACCTCAGGCTCCCTTTCAAGAGAACTATTCTTAGTATATCAATGGGCTGCTTCAGAAATTAAATTATACTTAAATTCATCCTCATCATGACAATTTTTATTCCAAAAAGAGGAAAAGTTCATATTATCTGTATATCTATATAAAAATCAGTGCACTTAAGATAAAAAAGCCCAAGATTAAATTACACAGCTCTAATGAAGTGTATACCCATCTTGTAAACATTGGGAAGAAAAGTTTAAGCTATAGACCATTTTACAGCTAATGATTTTGGGAGCCAGAGGAATTCTAGTAACACTATACAAAAAGGTTTCCAAGAGCATTTTTGCATTTTTCTCTAAATCACCAGGTTTGTTTAAAGTTCCAGAAGGTCTGAAAGATGCTAGAGTGTTAACAAATACTATGTCAATAATGCATCCTGTGAGGCCCACATATTCCATCTATGACACTCTCTATTCTCTATTCATACCATCCCCAGGCCTGGTTGCTGCCCAGATTACTACAAATTCCAAAACCCACTGCACTGACTTCTGTTCCACACAATACCCACCTTAATCCTGGAGAACACAGTTATCTATCCTCATACAACTCACTAAAACACTTCACACTAAGGACTTTGGTATCCTCAAAGCCTCAGTCTCTTGAACCTCTATGTCACTTGAGTCATCCACAACCACTCAGGACACTTTCCGTATACCAATACTCACCTACTTACCTCAGCCCTGCTGCTGTCTGCGTTAATTGCCTTCATGGTAATGCTCTGAGATCCTACACTCTTTTTCTGCAATTAAGTCACCCAATCTTCTCCTTTATGAATTCTACTCTACCCATAAACTTGAATCTTCACATTATTTTCCTCTAAATACTTTTCAGTAGTATTCTACATGTACCATTCTAGAATTTATTTTAGTCTGTGAATTAACATAAAGATCCAGAAAGCTTTTGTAAGGCTCTGTAAGACTACAGAGTCAGGCACCCTACCCAACCCTGGCAATTTTTAATTGACTGCGTCACCACCAGTCCTTACTTCTTCCAAAGTGGCAATCTCACAACCAACCTTGAAATTACCTATTAATTCAACCACACACTGTCTCTATGTTTTTAGGCCTGTAAGTTAAGAGGAAAAAAAAAATTTAAGGCCATCAACCTGATTGTTTCCCTACAACATTCCTCTGCACTCCCTATGTTATCTGTATACCATACCACTGCGCTTATGCAGTGACCAAAAATGCTTGACAGAAGCCAAGCATGGCAATGCACACCTCTAAAACCAGCACTTCAGCAGGGTGAGGCAGGTCAATCCCAACTTCAAAACCAGCCTAGGCAACTTAATAAAACCCTGTCTCAAAAAAACCAGGGCTAGAGGGATATAGCTCAGTGTAAAGGCCCTAGAGATGTAGGTCAGTATGAAGACCCTACATTTAATCTCTGATACTGCAAAAATGAAGGAGAAGTCTGAACAAAAAAGATAAACAACTAGAGACAGTGTTCATCTTCTCCAAAAGACTATGGTGTCTGAGATCTATCGCTAAATTTCTTTTTTTCTTTTTTTTTTTTTTTTGCTTCTCTTCTCCAGTACTGGGGATCAAACTCACAACCTCACGCTTGCCAGGCATGCATTTACGCTGCTGAGCTAAATCCCCAGCCTATCACTAAATTTCCACAGACCTTAGCAATCCTAATAGAACCTGTCAGCTCCACCACCCCCAGAGTACTGTAGCACTGAGTTACATGACCAGCCTGTTCTTTTTTTTTTTTTTTCCCTGGTACCGGGGGATTGAACTCCCAACCGCAAGCTGGCAAGGCAGGCACTTATGCCATTAAGCTAAATCCGCAGCCCCAGCCTGTTCTTATTTTGAGACAAACAAGGTCTCACTAAGTTGCCCAAGCTGGGCTTGAACTTGTGATCCTGCTGCCTCATGCTCCCAGAGTGCTGAGATTATACACATGTACCATCATCCCTAGTTTATACATCATTTTGTATACTAAAAAGAAAAAAAAAGGCCAGCCAGTCAATTCATGATATTTCTCCACTCATTCTCCTATATGCACCTAATTTAACACTTTCCTCATGATATCCTTTGTTCTCATTTTCATTCACGCCTTAAAAGATGTTAAAATTCCTTCCAGGAAAAATAAATTAACTTTTTAGTTAATGCCCTTCTATTTGTATTTCCTTTTCCAATCTTAAATAAGTAGGTTTCAGATTTCTGGAACACTTAGGTCTAATATCCACTACTCAAGAACTCTGATCAAGAGCAGAAGATCACCAATAACTGTTGTCAGATGAAGTCCAATAACAGAGATGACTCAACTAATACAGCCCTGATTCCACTTGACTCTTAAGAATGATGGCAGCAAGCCAGGCATGGTGGCGCACTCCTGTAATCCCAGCAGTAGGGAGACTGAGGCAAGAGAATCATTGTGAGTTCGAGATCAGCCTGGGCTACAAAGTGAGTTCAAGGCCAGCCTGAATGTATAGCAAGACCCTGTCTCAAAAAGACAACACCCGCAAAAAAAGTCTTATAACATTATAGTCAACTGTTACAATTGGAAAAATAAAAAAAAAAAAATTTTTAAAGAGGCTGGGACTATAGCTCAGTGGCATAAGTGCTGGCCTGAAAAGCACAAGGTCTTGAGTTCAATTCACAGTTAAAAAAAAAAAAAAAAAAGGTGGCAGCAGAACAAACAGGATGTCATACACATGATATGCTCCTTTGTCATTTCCACCATTAGAAGTTCAGCTTAAGGACTCCAAATTTTATGACACAGATATTTAAAAATATACTATCTAAGCAGGTAAGTTCTACCTAAATTCTGAAGATAATTTAATTTTTCCTTTCATTTACTCTATTCATTATGTAATCATTCACAAAAATGATTTTATTTGGGGTGTACATAGAAATGTTTAAATATTAATTTCTGCCTTTTATTTATGTGGAGCATTTGATGAAGTCAAACACCCATTCATGATAAAAACCCTAAGGAAAACTGGAATAGAGAGTCTTTATCTCAATCTGATAAAAGCCATCTATGACAAACCAACAGTCAACATCATACTAAATAGGCAAAAATGGAAAATTTAAAATCACTCTAAAATCAGGAGTACGGTAAGGATGTCCATTACCACCACTCCTATTCAATATAGTTCTGGAACCATTAGTCACAGCGGTTAGACAAGAGAAAGAAAGAAAAGGAATAAAGATAGGAAAGGAAGAAGCTGCCAACTTGTGGTGCATGCCTACAATCCCAACACTCAGGAGGCTGAGGCAAGAGAACTGTCACAACAAGGCCAGTCTAAACTACTAGTGAGACCCTGTCACACACAAAAAAACTAAAATTATCATTATTTGCAGATGACATGATACCCTATACAGAAGATCCTAAAAACTCCAAGAGATTTCTAGATTTAATAACCAAACTCAGCTGTGTAGCTAGATACAAAGTCAACACTCAAAATTTAAGAGCATTGGGCTAGGGCTTCAGCAGCACAGCACCTGCCTGGCAAGCACAAGGTTGTGAGTTCAATTCTAGAGACAAAAAAAATTCAGTAGCATTCCTGTACACAAATAAGTTTATTGAGAGAGAAATTAGGTTAACCGCAACTTTCATAATAGCATCAGGAAAAATGAAATATTTAGGAATCAATCTAACAAAGAGTAAAAGATCTTTACATTGAAAACTATGGTTCTCTGAAAAAGAGACCAAAGAGGGAATCAGAAAATGTAAAGACATCCCTTGATCTTGGGTAGGAAGAATCAATATATTAAAAATGGTTACACTCCCAAAATTGTTATACAGATTTAATGCAATCCAAATCAAAATTCCAACAGCAGACCTCATGGAATTAGAGAAAACAATCCTAAAATTCATTTGGAACCAGAAGAGACTTAGAATAGTAAAGGCAATTCTGGGCACATATACAAGGCAGGGGGCATATCACAATCCCAGTCTTGAAATTATACTACAAAGCCACTATGATAAGAACAAAATGGTACTGGCAAAAAGATAGACACGAGAGATCAACGGAACAGACTAGAAGATGCAGAACTCCAGATACATTCAGTCAGCTTATATGCAACAAAGAGGCAAACATATTCACTGGAGGAAAGACAGCCTCTTTAATAAATGGTGTTAGAAAAACTGACTTTCCATGTGGCAAAAATTAAAATTGGACCCATATCTTTCACCACACACTAAACTAAATTTAAAATGGATCAAAGATCTAAACATTAAGGGCTGGGGATTTAGCTCAGCGACATAAGCGCCTGCCTTGCAAGCACACAGTCATGACTTTGATCCCTGGTACCAATAGAAGAAGAAGAAGAAGGAGAAGAAGGAGGAGAAGAAGGAGGAGAAGAAGGAGGAGAAGAAGGAGGAGAAGAAGGAGGAGAAGAAGGAGGAGAAGAAGGAGAAGAAGAAGGAGAAGAAGAAGGAGAAGAAGAAGGAGAAGAAGAAGGAGAAGAAGAAGGAGAAGAAGGAGAAGAAGGAGAAGAAGGAGAAGAAGGAGAAGAAGGAGAAGAAGGAGAAGAAGGAGAAGGAGAAGAAGGAGAAGGAGAAGGAGAAGAAGAAGAAGAAGAAGAAGAAGAAGAAGAAGAAGAAGAAGAAGAAGAAGAAGAAAGAAAGATCTAAATATTAAAGCAGAAACACTAAATCTGCTGGCAGACAGAATAGGTAGAATTCTTCAAACCAGAGGTGTAGACAAAGACTTTATGAACAAATCTCTAATTACACAGGAAATATTACAAAGAATAAACAACTGGGATTTCATCTTACTAAAAATCTTTTGCACAGCAAAAGAGATCACCAACAGAGTGAAAAGACAACCCACAGAGTAGGAAAAAAAATGTTTGCCAGCTGTTCTTCAGACAAAGGACTAATATCTTGAACATATAAAAGAATAAAAAAAAAAAATCAGACCCTCCAAATTTAAAGACCCAATCCAAAAATAGGCATCTGAAATATACACTTCTCAGATGAAGAAGTACAAATGGCAAATAAATAAATGAAAAAACGTTTATCATCTCTGGTCATTCAAAGGATGCAAATTAGAACAATGCTGAGATTCTATCTCACTCCTGAAAGAATGGTAATTATCAGGAAATCAACCAATAACAAATATTGGAGAGGCTGTGGGGGAAAACACGAACATTTCTCCACCATTGGGGGGAGTGTAGATTGGTGCAACAACTGTGGAAATCAGTTTTTGGAGGGATTCCTCAAAAAACTAAAATATAGAAGTTCTATCTGATCCAGCTATTGCCCTTCTTGGTATCTTCCCAAAAGAATTAAAAGCATTATACCACAGTAATATACGTTTTTAATAGCTAAATCCTGAAAACCCAAATGCCCAACAACCAATAAATGGATAAAGATGATGTGATTCTTTTATACAGTGCAGTACTACTCTGCCATAAAGAAGGGTAAGTAGGAGACATTTCTAGGTAAATGGATACACCTTGAGACCATATTCTTAAATGAAATAAATTGGACACACATGTGTGAGTATCGTTATTTCTCTGGTTTAAGAAACCAAAAGTATATATAAGGTTAATGGATATTGTGAAACAGGAAAAAAATGTTCAAATGGAAAGGGGAACCAGAGAGTTGGTAAGGGAAAAGGAAGGAAATAGAGAAAAGAAGGAAAAAGTGGAAACAAAGCTTTTTTAAATAAAGAGGGAGAAAGAGATTGAAGGGGAGAGGAACCGAGGAAAAAAAAAAAAGAAGAATTGAGATATATCATGTACAGGTACAAATTCCCTATGATGAATGTGATCATTATGTGTACCTAAAATGTACCAATAAACTTAGTTTATTAAAGAAATGAATTGCTGCCTCATATTTATGTGGAACCATTTAGGCTAGAAAGAGTATGTTCTGAGATCACCTCAGGATGATAGGGAATAAAGCAAGTTATCTAGATGGTAACAGGAAAATGCCTCAGCAGCCCTCAGAACCAGAATCATCTTGAGGAGACTAGTTCTTAAAATATGGTTATGTAACCAGTACTCAGTAAACTCATTCTCTACCATTATATTCCACCATGCTGGGGGTACCACTTGATTCCAATTCCATTTTTCCTGTCACTTCCAATTAACCACTTCCATTTTACACGTTCACAGTTCTACTGCTTCTGGATACATGTTCATGGTCTACTCTCTTGATGTCTCTTAAGCCACAGATCATCTTGTAGGGGCTCCCACTAAAATGCAAAAGGACTGCAGAGGCTTTCCTGGCCCTCCTGACAATCTCTGATGGCCAAGTATTGAGGTTCTGACTTGATACTCAGGGGACTGAAAAGTTCTGAGATAGGAAGAGATTAACTGACCAATATTTCAAAAGCCAGTCTAGCCTAAAGAGTGTCCTTGCTATCCCTGTGTTGATCATTTATTTGCTAAGGTCTGTACAAAATCTCTATTAGGATAACATATAGAAAAGTAAAACATGTGCAAACATTAAAACAATTATTAAGGGCCAGGGATTTAGCTCAGTGACATAAGTGCCTGCCTGGCAAGCTCTAGGTTAAGTTCAACCCCAGGTACAAAAAAAAAAAAAAAAAAAATCATTAGTATTCAAACAACTGTCCCTGATTGACTGTCACTAATTTCTATTCCTGTCCTTCAAAACTATTCTTTGTCAGTCCCACGCATTTCAATAATTCAACAAAATGCAAGTGTAGAACAAAGTGAAAACTAAAAACCCACAAATGATGTAAGATTTGATGAAACTGATAAAAGATACTAGAATGTTAGACAACCCACTGAAAAATGAGACCAGAAGTTAGGTACTAACTGAAGAGGAAAATTAATCAGGAAAATAATAAACTAAGGGCCTCAAAAATGATTATTTATTGGATAGAAGAGAAGAAAAATAATAGAACCCTTAAGTAATTTGTAAAACTGCTTCATATGACTTCATCATAACCTCAAAGGTGGCTATGTTATTATACAACTTGACTTCATTTGGTATGAAAATAATCCCCAAAAAGATCACCCTTGATCCATTCTCTGTGCATAAATTTAATGAAATTTAAATTTCATTAAAAATTACCTTCAGATTTGTATCTCCTTTTTCAAAATAAATTCCCATGTCACCACTTAGCTTACAAGTAGTCTTTTTCCAGTATCAGCTTTCCTCCCACTGTAATTCCAAAAGGGAGCCCTCCTCACACTGGTTAGGTTTCTGTTTAGAACTTTCCAGGCAGCTCCTGTGCCACTTACCAGAAACTCTGTTTACTAGAGGAAATTTTTCTGGTCACTTTTTAAATTATTATTTAAAGACAATTTCTAACCAAAGAAAAATGAGTCCGGTCCTCCCAGATTAGGACCCCTAACCTTCCTCATACCCAGCCCCATGAGTGTGGCAGAAAGCCACCAGCAAAAGAAACCTGCTCAAGCTGCCTCCACCAGCCCAGAACCCAACTGTTCAGCCTGAACACCCTAAAACTTCTGCACTTCATCAGACAATTTCTTACCAGTGTTTTGGGATGCTGTGAAGTTTTAGGAACTAAATACAAAAAATGCATTGAAAGTGTAAAAACAGGGATGTTGAACTAAATCGCTAGCTTTCTTAGCCTCATTGGGGTGGCTCTCTTTTAGCAATGAAATGTAATGAAACTAATCCCTGAAAACTGTCAGAGGTTTCTCACCACTGTGAGGTATCATTAATAGTTAATCCAGCCTCTCAACATTCTGACCCTGACTGTTGGCAAGATAAGGAAGTAACCCAAGTTCTTAGATAACTGGGAATTGTTACAGTCAACATGACAGCCAATGCTCTCTTCACCACATGGTGAAGCTGTCACTCTCACAAATTATCATTTGTATTTTTTGAAACAGCATAAAAATTTTAGAAATTACAGATGTCCCCAAAAAAATGAAGTATTTTAAATCCTCACATACACATAGCTTTTTCATATGAGATATTAATATACAACCACCATTACTTTGTTCTCTAATACTGTGACTCATGGTCATAAATTAAGATTTTAATTTCATTTACAGTTTTTACATATAAAAGATAATGGGGCTAAGGGTATAACTCAGTGGTAGAGCATAGACAAGACTCTAGGTTGGATCTCTGACACCACAGAAAAAAAATCAACAAACAAATAAACAAACAAACTGAATTCAAAGGAAAGAATGCCTGCTTTTCAACTCCTTTGACAAGCCAATCTCAAAAACGAACTTTACTAGGCCCAGACATCGCAAAACTTTTGTCCAAAACTATTTACATGTATAAGAAAACAAGCTGTATCAAAATACGCTTGTTTATAAGGTTTAAGGAAAAATAAGTATCCCTAAATTCTACTTCATATTAACTTTAATACCTTGAAGAAGAAAACTGATGAGATAATATTCTAATTTTTTCCACCTACATTTCCTCAATACCAATAGGTTAGAAGGTAGGTGCTACCTTGGGTAGGAAGTAAGGGTCATAAAAATAGAGAATCTGATTAATTTTACTTGAACCATAAGGCTTAAGTTTTACATGAACTCACTTAATCCTGGCAACAACTATGACCAGATAGGTTCCTAAATACAATTTCCATTCGACATATGTGGTAACTGAAGATCTGAAAGTGGGAGAAATTTGCTCAAATGGTATTGTGGCCCTGAATTCTCAGCTACTAAGGGAGTTAAAGCAGAAGGATCAACTGAGCCCAGGACCAGCTTGAGCAATATAATGAGGTCCTGACAAAAACAAAAGACAAACAGAAATTTGCACAGGATTCTCAAGTCAAACAACTGCAACTATAACAGCATCAAAACGAAAAAAGTAAGCTGGGCATGGTGGTGCATATCTGTAATTCCAGCACTTAGGAGTGAGGCAGGATTGCTGTAAGTTCAAAACCAGGTGGGGCTACATAGTGAGTTCAAGATCAGCCTGAACTAGATAGTATCTCAAAAAACAAATGAAATATATGACCTACCTAAAAGGGAATATAGTTAAGTGACTGTATACTGTAAGATTTAAAATATTAAGAAAATACTGCTCAAATTAATAGATTTAAATGCATATCAAAATTTCAAGTGCCTTTTTTTCCACCTTGAAATGGACAGATTGGTCCTAAAATTCATATGGAAATACAGAATACTAACTAATCAAAACAATCTTGAAAAAAACAATGAAATTGGAACATTCTCACTGACCAACTTCAAAACTTACCACAAAGCTATATAGTATTCAAAATAAGTGTGAAAGTGGCCTAAGGACAGACAGTTACATCACAGGAGTAGAAACTAAAAGTCCTGAAATAAAGGCACACAGAACAGTCAACCGATTTTCAACAAGTGTGCCAAAACCATTCAATGGGAAAACAGTCTCTTCAACAAATGGTGTAAAGCAACTGAACATGCATCTGCTGGACTCCTGCTCACAACCATACTCAAAAATTTACTAAAAATGGATCAAAGAGTTAAAACTGGAAAACTCTAAAGGAAGAAACAAGTATAGATCTTCACAACCTTTGATTTGGCTACACCTTAAATATAACAAGCACAATAAACAAACAATAAAAATGTAAAGCTTTTGTGCAGCAAAATGTATTATCAAAATCCAAAAATGAGAGAAAAAAATTTTTGCAAAACATATCTGACAAGGGTCTAGCACCCAGAGCATATAAAGAACTCTCACAACTCAACCATTAAAAGTAACAAAAAACAAACCAATTAAAAAGTGGACAGGGCCAGGGATTTAGCTCAGTATGACAAGTACCTGCCTGGCAAGCACAAGGTTGTGAGTTCAGATCCCTGGTACCAAAAAAAAAAAGTGGGCAAAGGATTTACATAGACATTTCCCCAAAGGAGAATAAGCATATGAAAAGATGCTCAACAGCATTTGTCATTAGGGAATGCAAATCAAAACAATAAAGTATTACTTCACACCCACCAGGATTTGGAATGCAACTAAAAAAACAGAGGACCCCCACACTTTGGGACCTTGTGCACCGCTGAGTGAAATGCAAAAATGCGGCTGCTTAGAAACAGCCTGGCAGTTCCCTCGAGAGCTTCACAAGAGTTACCATGACCCAACAATTCTACTCTTAGGGATATACTCACAATAACTGAAAGCCTGTTCCTCTTGGTCATGCAAAAACTTATACACACATGTTCATCACCGGGATACTTATAATAATCAAAACACAAAACAAAAAAACAAGTTTACCAACTGATGTGATAAACAAAATGGAGTATAGCTATACATAAAAGAAATGAAGTGCAATGCCAGGCCACTACCTGGATGAGCTAGGAAAACATTATGCTGAGTTAGAGTAGCCAGAAACAAAACACATGGCTCCATGTACACAAAATATCCAGGACAGGGAAACTTATAGGGGCAAAGTAAAAAGTGGCTGCCAAAGGCCACAGGGTGGAGCAAGGCTTGGGAGTCTGCTAACACACAGAAGTTTCTTTTTGAATTGATGAAATGTTCTGGAATTGTATAATGGTAATGACAGTACAATATTGTCACTGCTAAAAACTACTGAGTTATAACTGTGGAATTTAAAGTGGTGACAACTTATTTGAATGTTTTTCTCAACTTAAAAAAAAATTCCAGCACTACATATGTGACCGGCCAGGTTGAAAATCTAGGGGGTCTAGCTCCCTCTGTGCAGCCTGCAGGGGAACAAGACCACTCTGACAGGGGAAAGGAGTAATCAAGAGGGCAGCTGGGCCAAGCTCAGTGGCACACAACTGTAACATCAACACTAGGGAGGCTGAGGAAGAAGGATTGTTGTGAGTGAGCGGGAGATCAGCCTGGATTATATATAGTGAGTTCAAAGCCAGCCTGAGTTACATAGTGAGACCATGTCTCAAAAAAAAAAAAAAAGGGCAGCTGGGCTTGACTATGAGAATCAGAAGAACTTGGCCAGGTGAAGAAAGGAGGATTGTGCCCTCTCCTAGCACAAAAATTTTCATGTGTACCACTTATGGTTTTTTGCTGTTGTTCATTTTGGTTTGGTTTAAGGGTTTTTGAGTCAGGGTTTCACTATGTAGTTTAGGCTGGCCTTGAAATCACTATGTAGTCCAGGATGGCCTTGACCTCTCAGCAATCCTCGAGCCTCAGCCTCCTGAGCGGTGGGATTACAGGCATGTGCCACCACTTGTTTTATTAGTTCAATTAAGAAGGTACTGGTGGGAAATGAAAGCAGAGATACAAGCAGAGGAATTCCTATGCTGGTTTTGCATAGGGTTATAAAAACAAAATTAAAAGGTTCAACTGGTGACTAAAATTTAAAAGCAAATTTTAAAAAATTACACGCTGTTGAAAAATATTAAATTTCATGAAACTATTTATAAGGCTGTCAACTTACCACAGTTCATTTTGTGTCTGTACATCCACACACTATCCCTCAGAAACTGCCAATTATCACTTCTCTCGTTTGTAAACCCTAAAATTCTCGCCTCAATGATCAGTTGTCCCTTATTTCTATATTTTAAAAAATGAATCTCTCACAGAGGCAAGCAATAGTAAAGGCTATTTCCAAGGCTTTGTTGCTTTTATAAAATGTTATAAAGTACCACAGATACTATGACAAAACAGTCAGGGCCTACTTTGTTGTAGTCTCACTGTCTTTGGGGTTGTTAACAAGAACATAAATAGGAAATCTGAACTAATTCTCAATTTGTTGTTGATCTTACTGTTGCTTATGGTACAGGGAGCTGAAGGCAAAGCCTCTGCACTGAGCTACACCCACAGCTCTTTCCATTACTTGTTTTGAGGCAGGGTCTTGCTAAAACGCTTAACTGCCAAGACTGGGCCTGAACTCGAGATTCTCTTACCTTGACCTCCCAAGGTGGCAATTTACAATTGTGTGCCAAGTTCTATGTTTTAATGTTTTAATATGGGAGGACTACAAGTTCTCTGTTTTAATATGGGAGGACTACAAGTTCTCTGTTTTAATATGGGAGGACTACAAGTTCAAGTTCTGAGCAAGCAGCAAGAGCTGACTTGATTTTTTTAATAAGCAAAATCAACATACAGAGCATAAAACACACAGAAAACAAGTCTTAGTTTTGTTTTATCAAGGTGACCCTGAATCAATATTCCACAACTCACATCTTCATCATTAACATTTTTAGCCATTTTTTATACTTAGTAGCTGGTTTCCAATCACATAAAAACAGTATTTTAAACATGAAATAATGTCTGAAGATAAAAACATCAGGATTGACCCAGCCTGAACAATTCAGCAAGACCTTAGCACAAAATAAAAAAGGGGCTTTGGACATGGCTCAGTGTGAAAGCCCTTGGTTCAATTCCAGGTACCACCCCAAAATTTTTTTAATAATTGTATTCGTGATAAACAGAAACAATACTGACAAGCAGCCAGAAAGTGCCCCGCATAATTCTACTTGCTTTACTATATACAATGATGCATTTTATTTATTTGGTTTTTTGGGGTTTGTTTTAGTTTTTTGAAGAAGGGTCCTGCTATGTAGTTCAGGCTGGCCTTGAACTCACTATGTAGCCCAGGCTGGCTTCCAACTAATGGTGACCCTCTTGCCTCAGCCTCCTGAGGATCACAGGTTTACACCAGCATACCCAGCTCTGCAATAAATCTTAATGTTCTCATTTCCCTATAAATATCATTATCCTCATTTTACAGATAGGCAAACTGAGTTCCAAAAAGACTAAGTAACTTGCCAAGGTTCATATAGTTACTAAGGTAGAAAGGAGAGCTAAGTCCATATAGTGTATGCATAGGATTTGGGCTCGTAACAGTTACGATATATTTATCTCTACTTTTTTGTCTGTTTGGTTTTTTGAGATAGGCTTTCATTCTGTAGCCCAGGCTGGCCTTGAACTCACTATGTAGCCCAAGCTGCAAGGTGACCCTCTTGCAGTGCTGGGATTATAGGCATATGCCACCATGCACAGCTACATCTCTATTTCCAAATGTCCTCAAATTTTTTAATAAGCTTGAACCAGGTGTGGTGGACCACACATGTAATCCCAATCACTCAGGAAACTGATATGGGAGGAATACAAGTTCAAGATAGCCTGAGCAAGCAGCAAGAGCTGACTTGATTTTTTTTAAAATAATGAAAAGGGCTGGGATGTAAGTCAGTGCACCCTGGGTCCAATCCCCAGTACTGGGGGTGAGGGACAGAACCTTGCATACTTACATTTCATTAATACTTATACAAGCTATAACACAATTCTACAAATCTAGTCCTATTCAAACCAAGTATGTATAATTTTGCCACTCTCTTCATCTAAAGAAAATTTTTTCTGTCTCCTCTGTTTATCGTTTATTAGACATGTACACTGTGCTAAGGGGTTACAGGAATAAAAAGTCACTAACTAACATTAAGTCTAAAAATCAAATGTCTCTGCTGTATTTCACAGCATTTTATAGGGAAACAGGCAAAATTTAGGCATTATAAGAAAATCTCAAGACACATGCATTTTATTTAGCATTTCTCATGTATGAAAAAGGTCAGCTGTATCCATTCACAGACTACTAAATCACTAGGAAGTCCTACAGGTAATTCTGATGCACATCGAGGGTGGAGAATCATAGATTTTACAAGGGTGCTTGTCCTATTTTCCCGAGTCTAACAGCATTGAAAATACCCAATTCATTCCATAAGCACCACTAGCCAACTGTGCCAAACAACACTCTACTGAATTAAATATGGAGAATGCTAGATACATCCAGCAATTCACTTCTTCCAAATCTACACTAGAAAAACACACATGTGGCTTAGGAGACTTACACCAAGATGTTCAACATAATGCCAAATGCAACAGCAAGTCATGGATAACAAGCCAGCAAGCAGCATAAGTGAACTATGGTACTTTCAGAACACAGCATTTGAAAAGAATGAAGTAGGTCCACATGTACTGACAGAGAAAGACATGCAAAACTTAATTCTTCCTAAAGAGAAAATGACAGCTTGGAAAACACAATGATTCCATTTTTTGTTTTATGTGTTTCACAAGTGCTTATATATGTATATATGTAAATAAAAGATAATGTAAATGAAGGATAGAGTCAATAGTATTAGAAAAAGATTTTCCTTATTTCTGGGGATGGACATGGGATATATAATTACAGTTGGGGTATTTCACTCTTTTTTGCACTTTAATTTCTTACAGGTTTTATTATGTAATTTTAAATGATTTTTTAAAAATTAATATTAAAACCAAAAGATGCCCCATTTACAACACATCGTTTTCATTACACGGCTTTCAAATGGACACTACACAAAAAGACTGTCATCACACCATTTTAAATAGTCTCCAAAATCTCAACTTTCACTTTAAAATTCACAGTTTAATCAGGGTCAAAGCAATGTTTTGTTGAAATTGTGAGAGTGTTATACCAGAGAAGGGGAAAAAAAAGAGCAGCTAAATTTTTCTGATATTGTTGTACCATTAAAAAGGAAACCATTTGGAGGTTGTACAATTGGCATTTCTGAAAACATCAGTTTTACAAACTAAATTCAGTCTGTCCCTTCTAATTCCACCCATACCAGATGCTTACAACACAGCAAAATTGCCAAATTGGTGAACTAAAATAACAAAACTATCCTTAAAAGTTACTAATCAAGCATCCCATAAAACAGCAAGCCCCTACTACAAAATGGGTGAAGTGTGCTGGCAAAAGATGTGCTCCCTTCTATGGGAGATCGAGTCCTGCAGCTGGGAGTGCGAAGTGAAAACCTAACTCTGCAAGTAAAGCCTGGGCATGGGTCTTCTCTTGCTAGACCACACACAGGAAGGACATTGTGCTCAGAAAGCTGTGTGGCCAATGGCCGGGCACTAAACCAGGAAGAAAGACATATTGCACTCAGGAGGCTGAGGTGGAAAAACCACCAAGAGTTCAAGGTCTGCCTGGGCTACACAGTGAGTTTAAGGCCATCCTGAATTACAGAGCAAGACTCTATCTCCAACAACAACAAAAAAATTGTCATCGTAATAGAGGCAAATGTAAAATAGCTCAATAACATAACACTGACAATTTCCAGTCTTTGTTTCTTTTGTAATAATCTCCTTCCAGTCATGTTATTATCTATTTTAATAACAAAATGAGTCTTCAATATTTCTCAATCTATAATTAAACTAGTCAATATATTTTTACATTTTAAGTACCCAAGTTTTTTCTTTCTGTAAACCTAACTCTATCTGAAATTTGGAGATGATTTTCTTTTCTTTTTTCTTTTTTTTTGATACTGAGGATCAAGCTCATGATCTTGCCCTTGCCAGGCAGGCACTTATTCCACTGAGCTAAATCCCTGGCTGAGATTATTTTCTTTAAATAAATAAAATGGAATAAACTGGGCATGGTAGTGCATGCACTTAACAGAAGCTGAGGCAGGAGGATCAAAAATTTAAGCCCAACTTGGGTAACATAGTGCCTTAGCAAGACCCTATCTCAAAATAAAAAAATCATAAAAGGGATAGGGACATAGCTCAGTGCGAAAGCCCTAAATTCAACTCCCATCACAGTAAATATATAAATACATACATAATACATATATACATACATACAAGTATCTGCACTACTGATAGTATCCTTGTGTTACGGTGTGGGTTTATAGGTGGCTATTCTATTATACTTTATACCTGCATATTTCATATATCACATACACAAAAATCTCACAATTTAAAAATTTCTTAACCAGAAAAACAACTGAGAGATGTGCTAGGACAAAAGTGGAACACTCTTTATCCTACAAGGTCTGCCAATCACCTGCCCACTTCCCCACTTTTTCACTGTGTGGTTTCTGTCTCATTTCCTTCTCTGAAATGCAGGTAAACCTCAGCTACCAAGGCTTCAAGAAATGAGTGATAGCCACTCCTCCGACAGCTGAAAGACTGCCGGCCTTCACTTCATGGGAGCCATCTGGCTTGAGATACTGGTTCTGACGCAGTGCAAACAGAGGAAAGATTCCTGGCGCTCACAACCCTCGGTCACAGGCCCAGCCTGGACATTCTCAGGGCCTCTGAAACCCAGCTGAGGGTCTGCTTCAGCACCAATGGCCCCAGGCTCAGCTGGTGTTTTTGTTTGCTAGGGTTTGTGCTTCAGTCCTAGAGTCAGACTGTCTGCCTGGCTACTGGCTTTCTGCAAAGCCAACTGGCCAACTGGAACCTGCTGAGAAAACTATACACAGTGTAGTTTCCCACTCTGTAAAGAATGTTTTCCTTAGACTATCTACGGCACCAGAATGTTTGAGTCCAACGTCAGGAATCCATACAGTGAATTCCAGTCTGGCTCTTTTGCGGATTCCATTGCCTCAGTACACCTGCTTCTCCTTTACTATTTTGCTTCTTTCCTAAGTGCTGTGACTGCAGCTTACAAATAGAATACAAATGTTTCAGACTACTTTATATTATGGTTCAAGACTTTCACAATGAGCTATAACCTTAGTTTTTTTGGTTTTTTGCTTATTTGTTTGTTTTTTAGGCTGGAGATATTGTCCTACTAAGTCACTAAATTCCTTAGACTAGGCTTTCACTTGCAGTCCTCCTGCCTCAGCATCCCTTGAATAATCCTTGAATTTAATAAGTATTACATACTTTCATCTTTATCTCCATAAAAACATTCTTGGGATCCAGCACAATAGTGCATGTCTATAATCCCAGCTACTCAGGAGTTCAAAGCCAGCCTGGACAATTTAGACTCTGTCTCAAGCTTTAAAAAAAAAAATAGGTCTCAGGGTAAACCTCAGTGGTAGAGCACCTGCCAGCCTTGGCATGTGTGAGCTCCTGGGTCCTAACCCCAACACCACAAAAAAAAAAAAAAAAAAAAACCCACATAAAATAAAATTTTAAATGTTTACAAGGAGGGGAGAATTGTGAGTCAGCATTCTGAGTTCAATTCCCAGCATGAGCGGTAGAAGGAATCATCCCCACTTCACCAATGGGGAGAGGAGCACCTAAAATATATGGTAACAACTTGTAGAAGACATCCAACGAATAAGTGGCAAACCCAGAACTTGGTCCTGGTCTATCCAACTTTAAAGACAATGTTACTAATATTTACAATGACATGCCAGCCCCACTCAACTGACCTCCAAGTTTCAGAAATCCAATGCTTCTCAGGCAGGAAATAAATCATCTCACTTTTTCCACCAGGCTGTACCATCCCCCAATGCTGGACTGCCTGTGAACTTTCAGAACTGATGTAGGACACACACCCAACCTAGTACCATGTCCCAAAGGACTGCGGTAGGTACTACCCGTCTATGCCCCACGCTGCACCCTTAGGCCCTGGCAGCCAGAGTGGACGGGGAGAATGCCTGGCACCACTAAGGCTTGCAGCAGCACCCCCACACCCAATGACTAGGGAGAAAAAGGGAAAACCACAGTTTCCGGCAACCATCTTTTATCCTGTCCCACAGAACCAACCAGAAATTTCTGTTCCAATCCTACCCATCATTCAAAACCTTCTACTCAAAATGTTAGGTATCATCTCAGCAATGCAAAACTTACAATAACAACATTACGTGCCAGCATTGTATTTCAGAAGATGTGAATTGAGTAATATTCTGTTCAAACTCCCTGGGCCTTTTCCTCAGAGATTCTAGTGAAGAGAAATTCATAGTGAAGTATTTCTTCCTTTAACAGCGCCCACTCTTTACAAGGTCTGACAAAAAGAAAAAGCTGTAAGTGGGGATGGGGATATAGCTCAGTGGCATAAGCACTTGCC
>PVLA01015752.1:0-23750 GCA_004027455.1 Hydrochoerus hydrochaeris
ACCCCAGCACCCATCTTGGCAAAAAGACTAGAAATCTTCCAAACCCACATAATTGCTTACTCCTCCTGTGCCTACATGGCTGTGGTGATGATCGCCTGTGGGGACATCTCTGGCCATATTGTCTATGGCCTCATGGTTATAGTAGTGTCAGTGGGATTTGATTTGCTTTTCATCATTCTGTCCTATGGACTTATCCTTCATGCAGTCTTTCAGATACCATCTTGGGAAGCACGGGACAAAGCTCTCAGCACGTGTGGCACTCATCTTCGTGTTATCAGCCTCTTCTATTCTCCTGTTGTCTTTTCTGTCCTGCCCAGATTTTAGGCTACCATATGTCTCCCCATCTACAGATCAGCACTGACAACCTTTACTTCCTGGTTCCTCCCATGCTCAATCCTTTGATTGATGGGGCACAGACCAATCAAATGAGCAAGTGGGTGTTACGTGTCTTCCAATGTCAAACAGACTGAGGTTGGCCTTTTTGATGGACAGGAGATCCGGAGATGTGGAGCTGGACATCAGATCAGGTTACGGGGAGAGATAATTCTTTTCTGGCTTGTGGTTTCACAGGAAGTGAATAACAATGTAAGAGGGAATCTGCTGGGAATGTAACTGCAGCATGCTCCTATCAGAGTGGAATTGGTGTTAAATTCTTACAAGCAAAATATACCTAAATACTTACATAAATATTAAGCTAGGATAATATTTGCTCTGAAATTTATTGTTGATCGTACCATGTCATATAAATTAGAAACACTTTGCAAATGAGATTAAAATGCAATTGAGGCATATATTATTCACAGTTATGAATAAAAATGATTGTTAAAGTATGTTGATTTAATTTGTTTTCATATTTGTGTTTTAACTATTTAAGTAGCACAAAATAATGCAACATGGATACTAAACCCATAAAATAAATATACACAAATAACAATAACTGTAAGCACACAAATGAATAACGAGCTACCTGCCTTTGTCTAAAGGCTTTAGAAAAACTAAAGAAAAGAAAAACAAAATCAGAGGAGCTAAAGATGACAGATCAGTGAGCAACAAAATACAGAGCCTCCTGGGGGGAGAAAACTCAACGCCAGAATAAAACATCCTGGAGAGATCCAGACAGAGGGCGATGGATCCTCTTGACATATGAAGAAATTAAAACAATAAAAGCTTATTAAACACACAGTCTCAGGGCTGCAATTGGAACAGCTAAAATTATCAGACTCAGCGCTTTCACTGCAACCCATGGAACTGCCCCAAATCCTGCTGGCTACGACCTGCTGTGACCCGCAGAGCCACTGGGATTCATTCCCATCAGGACTCACAGAGCCACAGCCAGGCTGAAGTCGGGGGTTGGTGAGCCCAATGGAGAAGGGAGCTGGTGAAAAGACCTCCATTAATCCACAGTCAGTGCTGGGAATAAGACTCCCCCACAGGAAGGGTGTGACCAAATAGGTGACATATTAGAATCAGGCAGGAGGAGCCTGAACTAGGAACAACAGTGACTTCAGTTGGTTGCTCCCTCCCCAGAGCAGATTCATGGGATTGGCTTGGCCTGGGTCACGCCCCTGGCAGGGACCCAATAAGCCATCCCAAACCAATTCCCTATGCCTAGCACACACTAAACTGGTGAAGGCCCCTGAAGTTTGACTGGCCTGGTGGGTAGGGGCCAGCGTACACTGGCCCCCCTTACACCTCCATGGCAAGAGAAAACAGGAGAAGGTTGAAATCCCTCACCAGCATTCTTCAGACAAACTATAACCAACAAGGAAAGGGGCTGAGACCTCCACTATATACCTGTATAGAAAAAACAAAAACATGACAAGAGAGAGAAACAAGAAAAAGCCCCCAGCCCAAAACCCTGAGAACATTGATCCAGGAGAGGGAAAAACAAAAGAGACTGAGGTTAGCAAACATGCAACATCAGACATGACTTCAGTGGACATTAAGAGATATCTTCAGGACCTTGTAGATGAGCTCAAAACTGAAATATTAAATTAGGAAAAGCACAAGATATAACTGGATTAATAAAAGAAATGCTCAGCACCTCTCAAGAAGACACAGACAGAAGAAGGGAGGAACACAAAAAAAGCAGAGAAATCTTAGATAAGGAATATAAAGAAAATCTAGAATACATGAAGTAGATTCAGAGATTACCAGGAAATTAAAAACTCCATTGAAAGCTAGCAAAACTGTTTAAAAGAAACTAAGGATAGACTGGAAAACTTGAGGACAAGATTGTAATGTGTGACCATGAAAAAAAGATCTCTTAAAAATAACAAGGAAACAGGCAGTAACAACAAAAAGGCTAGAAGACAATAAGAGAATCTGTATTTTTTTATTTTTTAATTTTATTAATTTTATTTAAAGAGAAGGGAAAAAACAAAACAGAAAAAAGGGTAGAAACAATACAGAATTTCAAAAAAACAGGAAGAAATCATTCATTGTTACATTACACATTGTATTCTTGGATATAGTTGTTCAAATTACAAAATTAAAGCATACAAAGTAGACATTCAAACAGTGAGGGTGCAAACAATTCTGCCAATCCAACAAAAACTTAGCAACATGGTTATCAATCCTACACACTTAAATATACATGCAGTTATATCCTTTAGAGCACTTTCTTTAAGAATGTATAATTTAAGAATAAGAAGCATGAATGAAGAAGCAGCAACAAAAACAGGTGAATTACAAAAGCTATTCACAGAAATAATTAAGGAAAACTTCCCAAGCATGGGAAAAGAAAATGATATCTGGTTATATGAGGCACACAGAACTCCAGCCCTGTACAACCAAAACAGAGCTACACCCAGACATATAATAATCCAGATACCAGAAATTCAATATAAAAACAGAATGTTAAAAGCCATCAGAGAAAAGAAACAGATTACCTATAAAGGAAAGCCCACCAAGATCACAGCAGATTTCTCAACACAGATGATCAGATAAGGAAGAGCTCAGAGACTAGTATTCCAAGTCCTGAAAGAAAGTAACCTCCAGCCCAGATTGATGTGCCCTGCCAAACTGTCACTAGAAATTAATGGAGAAACAAGATGCTTCCATGAAAAAGAGGAACTGGGGGAATTTGTGGCCACCAATCCAATCCTACAGAGAATATTGAAGGACATTCTAGAGACAGAGAAAAAAAATCAGGATTTTAGGAACAGTGGCAAAAAGGCCTCAATGAACTGGGCAGGCATTAAAATGAAGGAGAAAAGTAGATAAACAAAGGCAGAAAAATAGCATAGCAGAAACAAGGCAGAGAAGGTTGGCTATAATCTGTAACTTAGATGGCCTTGATACACTAAAAAAAAAAAAATACAAGCAGAGTAGATCAGGAGGTAGGGTCCATTGAGATGCTTTGTATGGGAAATATAATCAACCTGAGAGAGCGTTTATGGACTGAAAATCAAATATGAGAAAACAATGTTCTATGTGTCAGTGAGCCAGAGAGAAATAGGGGCAACTTGACGACCACCTGCAGATAGGTTGGAAGGACAGGACACTTATGTGCCGTAGAGAACTACTCAGCTATAACGAAGGAAAACCTTGAGGCTTTTGTAGGTAAAGGAACACAACTTGAGATCAAGTTCCGGAGTGAGAAGGTTGGGAACCACTTAGGTAAAAAGCAGGTTCCCCTCCAATCTAAAAATTGAGGGAGTTGGTGGGACCCAAAATGTGCAGCACCCTATGAGAGTGAAAGGGGAGGAACAGCCTAAAAAAAGAAGGGAGAGGATATTGTTAATAGTGTACCAGAATTTAAAGACCACTTTACTCACACCACTCTGCTTAGATGGATTATATTCTGTTCCAGTTTTTTACTTGTACTACATTTGAGGGCACAGACTGTTATCTTGAAAATAGCAGGATATAGTATGGTAATCACCCTTAATTTCCTATTAGTGTAATCTGAAGCTCTGTATAACTTACACTGTTTCACCATGACTGATCTTAATCGAATCTGGTTAGTTAGATTGCTGTTTTGTATTGATAGATTTTATTCAAAGCTCTTATGATTGATAGTATCAAGTCTGAGAGTATAGGCAACATTGAAGATGACAAGATTCACTAGAATATCCACTCTGGTTTGATTATTACCTGCCTTAGAAGTTTTATATTGTCTACAATGTTTTATTTTTACTAATATAGTTATGTACTGCTATATTCAATTATACTGCCATATTGAATTATGCCTGAATAATTCTATTGAAGATAATAATAGACAACACAGTAACTATTAGAGCCACCTTGTACTGTGTTTTTATACCACTTTTTGGTTTCATGTTTTTATAGGAATTTATTTTGTTTTGTCTTGCTATATTTTGTTTTTCCCTCTAATACAGAAAGGATAGAAATACAGGTAGAAACTCATGCATGCATAGCTGTTTACAGTCTCACTGTTTGAATATCTACTTTGTATGTTTTAATTTTGTAACTTGAATAACTATTTCTAAGAGGACAATATGTAATTTATCAACTAGTGATTTCTTACTGTTTATCCTTTTTTTGAAATTCTGTATTATTTCTACCCTTTTCATGTTATTTTCTCTTTAAATAAATTACAAAAAAAAGAAAAACAAAATCATCTTTGGTAATATTAATAAATTGAACCTGAAAGGGAGACAGTGTATAAATGAAAAAAAATGTCTTGAAAGTTATTTTTTCTTCTAACTTCAATTTTACTTTCTTCCTAGCTGATTTCATGGTTTTTTTTTACAATGTAAATATTTACTTACATATCTCAACCCATAAATTCTATCTGTGCCCCAGAAAGCAAATAGCAAATTCCTCACAAACCACCTTTCAGATAAACCTTGAACATAATGTTTTTCAAACTAAAGTTTTGCCAATGTTTAATTTATTGTGATAAAAAAAAACCTAATATGAAATATGCCCTCAAAATATAGATATGCTGTACTGAACCTACAGGGAAAAATATTACACTTTTAATAAACTCTTGGTTTTCTGGCCAACTATAATGATTCTCTGTATTTCCCACTTTTGTTCATTTGACTTCAGTTAACTTACTTAATTTAATTTAATTTTAGTGACAGGAATTGAACGCAGGACCTTGCCCTTGTCAGGCAGGTGCATGTGTCACTGTGCTATATCTCTGGGGCTTAAACTCATTTTAGAAACTCAAAATTACCTAGTTCTTCTGTCTAAATACAACTGCTCACAATTTCTTTGTTCATTTGTACTGACATCTTTTGTACCTTATACTTTTGTTACTTGCATTCATTGAAGAAAGATAAAATCTTTTGTATTAATGTTTGTATCTCTAATTTTTCTCTTATTCAAAACTGGTAACATTGCACCTGGAGTAGTCTTTTTCAAACAAATACCTCATTTCATTCACTTAAAACTTTTAACATTCTGTTTCTCAAGGTCAAAACTGAACACCACTGTGTATTTTGAAAGTTGTGAAAAGACTGGCTGCAAACCCACCTCTCCAGATGGTCTACTCTCAATAAATCCTAGACTGGGCATCACTTCAGCCAAACTTGACTGCTTTATTATAAACCCCCATGTACTCATTACCAATTTAGCTCTTTTTCCTGACAGAAGGCATTTCAGCTCAATCGTTCGTAGTCAAAATTTCTCCCACATCTTGAGACAGGTCTCTGAATTGTGGTCCTTAAGTATTATTTTTAAATAGTATCAGTCTGTCCTTTTCTTTAACTCTGGCTTCTGCCGGATGTCTTTGCCTGTGCTCTATTCTGTATCACAGCTGTTTCTTCACAAACTTTGCCATTCCTGCTGCACCGACCTTTCATTAACAGTAGGGGCCCAACTAGGTAGTTCAGTTGTTCACAGGCTTTACACTAATAGATCAGGGTTAAAAATGTCAGGAAATCAGTGTGGAGATTCCAGAAAAAAAGTAGGATTGAAGGTCCTGTTCAATCCACCTGTTCCCCTTCTGAGTATTTTACCAGAAGAATTGAAAACATGATGCCACAACAATACATGTGCACCCATGTTTAGAGCAGCACAATTTGTAATAGGTAGTTCCTGGCAATAACCTAAATGCCTGTCAACTATGAAATGGTTAAAATAATGTGGTATTTTTGCACAGTGGAGTATTATTCAACTGTTTTTGAATATTAATTATGACAGTCTCAGCACCAGTGGTCCATTGTGTTCTCTGAGTTTGGCTTTTCCATTATTAAAGTTATCTTTTGGAGAATTCCAAACAACTGCAGAATATTGCATTTTGGTTGGCTGAACTTTGCTTACTGTTCCCACTTATGGCTCTGCACAGGGCTTCCTTACAAAATGTGCTGAAAGCTGGAATGATCTGAAAGTTCAACAAGATGCTGAGTCCCTGTGGTTTGTTCACTGACAAGCCTGGTTCCTCAGAGTTCCTCCCTATTGGTCTCCTTTGATCACATTAGGATGATTTTATTTCATGGTGATTAAGGGTTTCAAGTGGTAAAAGGCAGAAATTGCTAAGCCAGATATGTTCTATACATAAAACCCACAGTATCACGTCCATGGTATTCTTCTCATAATAACTAAAAAATCATCTGAAATTCAGTGATTAGGAAATAAACACACATCTCAACAGGTGCATTGAAAATGTAGTTTGTCTGACAGTATTAGGTCGTCTTTGAAAATCCTTTCTCTGTGTCTTCCCTCTAGCTACACCAATTCATATAGTTTGAATATGGCATAATACAAGTACAGATTTAAAAAAAATTAGTAAAGAAATAAATGTATAGGTTAATAGATCTCATATATTAAACAATAGCAAGAGGACTGAAAGTTTTTCCTCACTATTGTTCTACTATTTTGTTTGAAGAGAACTATTTTATATTGTTTGGAAATCTAAGTTTTTGACCTATTCTTTGTGTATATTTCTGTTAAAAAACATAAATGGAACTTCTGAAATATACAGAACAATTTTAATAAGAAACATTTTAGTCCAGGATAAAAAATATTTGACCTAATATGTCTATGTATTTTATATGTAAAATCAAACACCACTTTCCCTTAAGCCAGGTGAATTGTACATCTCTGCATATTGAAAGGCTGTATTTCTTATCACTCATCTAAACAATGGGAACTTCAGATTGCTTTATGCAAATCCTAGACATCTTAGTATATGAAGCTAAATAACAATTCTTTTTAAAAGATGATTGCAACCCTTCAGACAAAGGACTTGTGTCCAGAACATATAAAGAATTGAAAAACATCAATCCCCCAAATTCAAAGACCCTCTCCAAAAATGGGCATCTGAGATGAACACAGTTCTCAGAGAAAGATATACAAATGGCAAATAAATACATGAAGAAATGTTCACCATCACTGGTCATTCGAGAAATGCAAATAAAAACAACACTGAGATTCTATGTCACTCCAGAAAGAATAGCTGCCATCAAGAAATCAACTGATAACAAATGTTGGCGAGGCTACAGGAAAAAAGGAACACTGCTCCACTGTTGGTGGGAACGTAGACTGGTGCAACGATTATGGAAATCCATATGGAGAATTCTCAGAAGACTAGGATTGGAAGCCCCATTCAATCCAGCTATTCCACTCCTTGGTTTTTTTCCCCGAAGAACTGAAAAGTTCATATCACAGTGATATATGTGCACCCATGTTCATAGCTGCACAATTTGTGATAGCTAAATCCTGGAAACAGCCAAGATGCCCATCAACTGCAGAGTGGATGAAAAAGATGTGGCATTTTTATACAATGGAATATTACTCAGCTATAAAAAAGGATGATCTTGAGGCCTTCATAGCCAAATGGAGACAAATTGAGACTATCCTCATTAGTGAAATAAATAAGAATCATGTTTATAAATATATTGTGTCTCTAGTGTAAAACGTAAATAAGAACTACAAATGTAATAAAACCAAAATGTGTAATTGCTATTGTAAAAAAGAGGAAAAGAAAGTGCTCTAAGGGCTATAACTTCATGTAGTTTTGAGTGTGTAAAATAGATGACCATATTGCTTAATCTTTGTTGGATCTCTGAGCAGAATTGTTTGTAGTCTGACTGTTTGAATGTTTACTATGTACCCTTTAACTTTGTAACTTGAACTACATCCAGGATGACAGTATGTAATTTATAAATTACTGATTTCTTAGTGGGGTTTTTTCTCATTTTCCTTTTTTTTCTCTTTCTTTTTCTTTCTTTCTTTTAGAATTCTGTATTGTGACTACCATTTTTTCTGTTTTGCTTTGTTTTCTTCTCTTTAAATAAAATTTTAAAAGTGTATAATTGCTATTGTAAAAAAAGAGGAATTAGGAAGTGCTATAAAAGATATAGCTTGCATGTATGTTTAGGTGTGTGGGATTGATGACCACATTTCTAGGTTCTTGTTAGATTATTGAACAGATCTGTTTGCACTCTCACTGATTGAGTGTCCACATTGTGTGCTTTAATTTTGTAACTTGAAAAACTATTTCTAAAAGAACAATATGTAATTTATCAACTAGTGATTTCTTACTGTTTATCTTCTTTTCTTAAAATTCTGTAATATTTCTACCTTTTTTCTGTTTTATTTTCTCTTTAAATTAAAAAAAAAGATGGTTGCAGAAGGGATAGGGGTTCTTTCCAGAATACAGTCTTGATAAATCTAGAATTGTCCTGTACTCCCTCATCTGCTGTGTGAGACCATGAGGGAAGATAGACAAATATGCCTTCTCTTGCTTTCAATTTGTACACATTTTCTTAATGAATCATTTGTTATTTTTTATTCGTTTTTTAAATTTATTTTAGAGAGAAGAATATAAATATAAATGAAACAGCTTAAGAACAGGCTAGAGATAGCTTCATTATCTTAAGACAGCCCCAGAAGTATCCTGTAGAGTTCTTATTCATACCAGACCTTTCCATAACTCAATGTAAGTCTTTCCCTGGTTTGCAGTTAGATCTACCCATGAGTGTAGTTTGTGTGAACAATTGAGAATATGGTGGTGAAAGAGTCAACTTTTGCAAGTAAGTGGGAATGTGGTGGTGTAGGAGTTACCACCTACTTCATATTTCTACATCCTCACATGGCAACTTGGAGTTGTGGTTTTTGTAGTTTTTCTAAAAATACCTAGAAAGAGAAAACCCTGAAAATACACAGCAGTAATTTTCTCCATCGAGTCCACATTGTTGATTTCCTTCCCTTCACACTCTTACTTGCTCATCAAGTTTTTCTGTAGATCAATTTACAAGTATGATATTTACAAAAGAGTATCACATTGGTTCACTTTTTTGAGAACTCCTGAAAGAATATTTTTACACTATTGATCTGATGTTTATGAGACCATCATAAGGTAAACTTTGACTTCCTTTTCGTATTCTTAATAAAAGTGTAAATCATTTACCCGCAAGTAAAGAGGGAAACCACTACAGTGGTTGGGAAAACTAACTGGACTAACAATATCAGTGTGTGTGGTGGTAGCTGTGGTGTTGTTTTGCCCTCTCCTAATAGAGGCCCTGGAGAAGAAGCTCTAACCCGACAAGAAAACTCAGAAGAATGCAACTAAAGGTCAGATTCAGTATCTTGCCATTTCTTCCCCAACTTACAAATTCTTTTAATTTATAGTGCCAAGAATAGGAAAAAACACAGAGTATCATGATCCTCATCACAGAACCTGATCAATCTAATAGATTAGATCTAAAAGTCTTCATATTTTCACCTAATGAACTTAGACAAAAAGAGAGAGAGAGAGAAAGAGAGAGTGGGAGAGAGAGAGAATTTATTTATAATGAGTTTAAATTACAGATAACAGACCCCTTCTAATCAATACTGGTCTGAAAATTTGAGTTTTTTCTTACCCAGTAAAAGGACTACATTCTTATAGGTACGTAAAAACATGAATTAAAACACTGGGATGCTATTACATTATCCAATATCAAAAAAGAATTTATATAGTTTGATCAGCAGTGAAGGCAGAGATGAGTCTTCTTTTCATGATTTCCATTTTCAAGGAAGGTAGATTCACAAGCATTTAATCATATATATGAGTTGTGATAGTGATTTGAAAGCTGGATTGAAATTATGGTACTATTTCTTCAGTCTGTACAAAACTTGTAATTCAAATCTCTCATTTTCTGTGACTTACTTTCCAATGTCTTTTATGGTTTCTTCTAAAATATTAATTATTTATTTTTACATTCAAACTAATCCTATTGTTTTTTACAGTAGACTAAATGAATATATTTACTTATTATTTCTGTATCACCTCCATAGCATTATAAATTATTTCTTTCTCACTGTTACATATCCAGATAATAAGCTCGCTTTGTCTATTGTCAAAAGACACAAGAAAAGGGCTGGGGATTTAGTTCAGCAACATAAGCGCCTGCCTGGTAAGTGCAAAGTCTTCAGCCCAATCCCCAGTACCAAAAAAAAAAAAAAAAAAAAGAAAGACACACGAAATATGTGAGTGGTAGGGAAGGCAAAAAAGGACATAAGGATAGAAGAATAAAAAGCAGAAAAAGTTGAAATGATTAAAAAGGAATAGAATTATGTAAGTTAAGGATTTATAAAGTACACACATAATTTACATGCAAGTTTACTTTGACTGTTCTTGCTTTGGGAACATCAGTTCTATAGAGGGAGATCATTGTGATCCAAAAATCTCTCTACGACAGTGCAAGAGGTTTTCACCTTAAACAGGCAGATGTGTATTTTTCCTTCTTTCTGCTTGTGCTGGGTATTAAGTTTTCGAATAAAAATATGAGCAACCCATATACGATTCTCCTTGGTCTTCACACCATAGACAATAGGGTTAAGGGCAGGGGGCACAAGCAAGTAGATGGCAGACAAGGGGATGTGGATGAAAGGTGGCACATGGCCAAAACGGTGACTGGAGAAAGAAAAAAAAGCGAGGATATAAAATTCCAACATGACAACAATATGCGCGGTGCACGTGTTGAATGCTTTGATTCGTGCCTCTTTCTGAGGAAGATGAAAAACTGCCTTCAGAATGAGAAGGTAGGAGAAGACAAAGGCCATGTCAAACCCTAGAATTGCAAAAGCCACAAAGAGCCCATATGACTTGTTAATGTGAACATCTTCTTCAGCCATCTTGACCACAGCTATGTGCTCACAGTAAGAATGGGCGATAACCAAAGAGCGGGAAAATTTCAGTTGTTTCAATAAAATGGGCAAAATCCCATCCAGTACCGTGGCCCGGATTGCCACCATCAGCACCACTCGAACTAGAAACAAAGGCGTGAGGATGGCTGTGTGCCTCAAAGGATCACAGATAGCAATGTAGCGGTCAAAGGCCATGGCCAAGAGGACGCCAGATTCCATGCCCTGCAAGGCATGAACATGGAAGAGCTGGGTGAGGCAAGTATCACAAGCCATGCAGCCAGCACCAAACCAGAAAATGGCCAACATCTTAGGAGGGATGGTTTCACAAAGACCTAGGTCAGTAGCTGCCAATACTGCTAGGAAGATATACATGGGTTGGTGTAAACTGCGTTCCATAGGGACAACAATTAGCAATAAAATGTTCCCCAGCAGAGCCACCAGTCACAGGCTAAAGAAAGGAAATCCAATCCAAACTGCACATTCTCTAGTCCAGGGATACCAAGCAGGGAGGGTCACCATCCTAGAGTTCAGGTTTGACATGTTGGTGGCTCCCATGAGGCTGGATGTACCCTCGAATCATTACATACACTATGATCTAGTCAGAGAAAAATTGCGAATGAGAAGGAGAATATTTCCTCTCAGAACACATGCATATGGATGGAAATTTGACCCTGTGACTTTAAATCTTTAGGCACCAACTTAATTCAACATCAGAATAGAGCTCTTATTTCTCTATTTAAAAAGCCAAAGTTGATATTTGTGGATGAGGAGTGCAATCCAATGTTTATACCTAAGATGCTGTTTAAATGGAGACTATGGTTTTAAGAACACTGATTCTGCTAGTCTTCTTATTAGGTATCAGAGAAGACAACCTTAACTTCCATCTACGTCTCTCTTGGAACTCCAGTCGCAATAAAGATTAGAATAAATTCCTCTGTGATAACTGAAGTCATAGCTCAGGTCCTCAATCCCACAAACCCTTTCCATCAACTCAAATTTCAGAATGTTCAGATGGTGCGGTCTTGCTCAATCTCCTTCCATTCTCATGCTCAAGCTGTAAGATACATCTTTTCTCAGCATAAGAACTGACTGCCAAATCAATTCAGAGTTTTATTCTTTAGGTGATATTGATAGAATTATTGATGGACTGGCCAATTTTTTTAGGTTCCTGTAGAAATTTCATAGTTGATTCTTTTGTCAGTAGTGACTGACTATTTTGGACTCACAGTTATTATATTATGAGTATAAGCTGAATGGAATGAAAAGTGATCTACATACTCAGAGATCTGAAAAGAAAGTAAAACTGAAAATAAATGGCAGTAAACTGGATAAACATACTGAAGACATCAACTGACTAAGGAGTACTTTTTTTTTTTTGTGGTGCTGGGGTTTGAACTCATGACCTTGTGCTTGCCAGGCAGGCACTTACACGACAGAGCTAAAACCCTGGGCTCAAGGGTATTTCTTTGATTGAGACTTTTTCCATTGACAGAAAACTAGAAGGAAAACTTGTAAAATAACAGGAAAATATGGAAGGATTCACAGTCAGTGTTAATAGTCATTGTTAAAGTAGTAACACATGTGAATAAAATTAGATATAAAATATAAGATGTTTTAATAGTTAATGGACAAAGGGGGACCTTGTTATATGGCACTTTGTAGTGACAAACATCAACAAGTTAAGGCCAATGAAATAGATAGAGATTAAAATAAATATACTATTTTAATCTCTATCTATTTCAGTATGAAATGAGGTTAGGTAGAAGAACTGATAAATTCCCTAAAGTGCTGGCTTATGTAGATAAAATGCATCCTGTTAGTGACACAAACTGCTAAATGCAAAACCTAGTGAAGCTGCTGAAAGAAAATAGTTTTGAGACCATGTATTTGCAAATTATTTTAGTAATCCAACAAGGAATAAGAGTAAAAATCAGCTCTAGTACCATTGTAATAGCTAATAATTCAATAATTTATTAATTTTCTTCTATATAATATAGTATATAGAATCATAGGGTATAAATTTAGAAATATAAAATGTCATCTATTATTGGATTTACTGTTTTCCTCATTATGAGATTATGATACCAGTTAATTCATTACATTATGGGAAGGACTGATTAAAACTATATATGAAGGTCTAGAAAATCTAAGCAATCAATGCCTGGTAGGAAATGCTTGTCAGAAATAGCAAGAACTTCTGTGAAGACAGAAATACTACTGTTTTCTTGCAGAAACATGAAATAAATACATAAAGGGTAAAAGATTTCTGAAGAAAGAATTGTTTAAAATCTTATGATAAGATGAATTTTCTGCAGCTGCATGACTTTGGCCAGTCAGATCTGTAAGATGTGACACTCATGTCAGCAGAAACAGTGACCACTGTTGATGCTGACACATAATGTCTCATTCCTCTGCATATCTTGGTTGAGTAAATACATTTAATGTATTGATCTAACTTGGCCAATACACCTGAAAAATAATCATGTTCCTTCTCAAAACTTTAGTAAGGCAGTAGGATTGCAATGGAAGGAAAGACTAATTTAAAAATTGCTTCAGTGACAATAAATTTACTGTCATTTTGTGCAATTTAGCTTCCCATGATAATCCAGTCAGAAAGTGTTTCTCCTGGTCTCACAGTGGAAAATTACATAGGTATAGGTAAATGAAGACAGGATAAAGAACAAAAAATGAATTTTAAAATGGAAGATATTAGTGTCCCTGATACAGAAAAAGTCAGATTTCAGGGGATGGAAAATGAGCTTAGGTTACTGTAGCCACTATAGCGATAGAATCAGACAACAGGGCTGTCACAGACAGTAGAATATTTAAATTTTTTTATCACCTGTCCATGTCATTCAAGTCTTCCTTGAATGACACAAGTGCGCACACACACACACACACACACACACACATACACACAACTATGTAAATCTAGAGTATATCTTAATTAAAAATTTAATAAACCAAACAATGTTAAAATCATTTGTCATAGGAATTAAATTGGAAAGAATTCTTGTTCTCATCTTGCTCTTGCTACTAATTAACAGAAGTATCTATTATATTGTTTTCATAGTAATTAGAATGATAGTTTTAATCACATTTGTTTCCCTTCCATATGTAAGTGATGTGAATCTGTCTCACAAATTGTTCATAAAACAACCAAACAGACATCTTTCATCTGAAAAAGAAACCTATTAGGCTGTCTTACTGAGAAATACAGCATTTAGATCATTCAATTAGCTATGTTTTGTATTCTCTTTTAAAATTTTCTACCATTAAGAATCCATAGCTGTCTACATTGCCAGCACATGGAGAAGAAACTCACCCAGATAAACAAATACCTGGCAGGAATATAGGAACAATGCAAGGAAAATATCTTTGCTGATAGATTTTAGAATCCAAAAGACATTAACAGCTAAGCATCACTCATCATCTGCCTTGAGCTCTTTTTTTCCTTTGCTCTTCATAGAACCTGAGATGATCTCAGGAGGGCGATACTGACCTGGTCCCTGGAGTGACCATCACACTCCTGAGACCAGTCTCATGAAGAAAAGTACTCCCTGCTTAAAGATTCCTAGCCAGAAAATATTGAGTTA
The DNA here is from genome assembly GCA_004027455.1 of Hydrochoerus hydrochaeris. NCBI lineage: Eukaryota > Metazoa > Chordata > Mammalia > Rodentia > Hydrochaeridae > Hydrochoerus > Hydrochoerus hydrochaeris. The sequence continues at coordinate 14,646 of PVLA01015752.1, forward strand.
CTTTATCAGAAATAATGAGAACATGGAAATATCAAGTTATGGATCACTATCAGCCCATGATGATCTGAAATCATTTTTGAATTGTGTGAAAAGAAAATCAGAGATAAAGGTAATTTTTTTTTTTACTTAAAAAACAAAAGACAGTTATTCGTTTCTGTAACTTTCAAGCCTATGGCTAGTTTATAGTTGCAATAAAGAAAATACAATACATTTTGTACATATAATTTTGCTATAATTCTAACTCATGAAGCTGTAATTACTACTATCCCTACTGTGATCACTACAACTAAACTCTGAAACTGTTAAATACTTTGAAATTTTAAAATATAGAGTAAAAAAATGATACCATTTCATCTTCTTAGTGGCAAGATTCTTGCCACTTTGGTCTTTTTTTTTTAATATGGTATTCATACATACTTTGACCTAAAAAATAATCCTGAGGCATTTGCAGGTAAATAGATACAATCTGAAAACCTAATGTTAAGTGAAATAAGTCAAACACACAAACTTAAGTATCACATGGTTTCTCTTAATTGAGACATGTGTGTATATGTATATGTATGTTCACATAAATAAAGAGAAAATAGAAGAGAGATAAATAGAAATGGGGGAAGCTCAGTAATTCCTTAAATTACTATGCCAGTGTTTCAAAAATATTTTAATGCATATGGTAATTTTTTCACTTACACTAGCAGTTTCTCTTACTTAGATGTAAAGAAAGTTTTGTGTTATCTGTTTCTGCTTTGTAAGAAAATGTTTTGGGTTCTGTCTTGTACTTTGAGTAGTTACTTTATAAAAGAATGATGCACAGTTTGCAACCATTATTATACTCTCATTCCTTTGTTATGAAATTTTTGGGTTTTTTCATAAAGTAAAAACATTTGCATTAAATACTAATTATATTCATTTTTGCTAACTAGTACATGTACACATCTCATTGTAACTATTTTTATTTCTCCTTCTTCTCCCCACTCCTCCCTGTTAACTCTAGATCTCCTTCTAATATCTATAAAATCCACCTTCCTGTCTCCTATCACCTCTCTTTTATTTTGTGCTTTTATTTTGTGCTTTATGGTTGGATTTTCTCTCCGATGAGAAACCTTGTAACATTTAACCTGTGTCCGATTTATTTGGCTTAGCGTTATAGTCCCAAGATACATCCTTTTACTAGAACTGACTTCCATTTAGTCTTTATGACCACTATGGGTTAGGCCAATTAGAGAACATAAGGGGTGGGATTTTAGCTCAGCGGCATAAGTGCCTGCCTCGTAAGCAGACAGTCGTGAGTTTGATCCCCGGCACCGATAAAAAAATAAATAAATAAAAAGAGAGAGAGAGAGAGAATATATAATTGTCTATTTCAACACCCTTTGAATCTTCCACTTGGGCTTGGGAAATTCTTAGCTGCAGTCAGAAAAGGTTTATTTCTTCTTTCCTTTTTACTACTTGCCTATTTGCCTTACTTCATTGGTTAAGATTTCAAACACAGTATGTATAAAAATGGTTTGAAAATACTTGTTTTTTAATTTAGGAATAACTTCAACATTCACCATTAGCTGAAAAGTCACCAAAAGATATGTCATGGACTCTGACTTGAATTTCATTTAAGTCATCTTGAATTTGTTAATATTTTAGATATACTGGAATACCTGCGTGGGTTTTTATGTCTTCAAACACATGATTAACACTGTGAGTTGCAAAAAGCAAAACAATTTTATTTCTACATAGATTTTATTTATGGTAATTATTATCATGTTATTTTGGATTTGTCGAAATTCTGTTGCCATTTTGATGTATAGATTCATAATGAATATACTTTTTTAAATACAATTAACAGGTTTTGGAATCAGCACTATGTTTTCCTGACAAAATGAACTGGGAGCTACTGTACCGCCTACGTTTTATGAAAGAGTGGTTTTCATAGTGAGTGCTGTTTTTCCTTAAATGTTAGGTGTAATTCAATGCTTGAAATTTATGTCCTTCAAGCATTATGGTCATTTTATTTAAACTGATGATTCTATTGGCTCTGTTTAATCATATAGAAACACTTTTGTTTCTATAAAATTTTTTCTTTATGTCAATTATTCAACTTTTTCTTTCTCATTTTCTCCTTTTCCTGTTAACTAGTCATATATTTAATTAATAACTAGTAATATATTTAATTAATTCCTATACAGTAATTACCTTTATCTGATTTCTATTTACTTATGTATTATTATTTATGTGTTTATAATTTGCGGTTCTTCAGTTATAAACAGGTTGCCTCTCACTGTCAGAATAAATAATGCACATTAATTTTAAGACCATGTAGAACTGATGCTATAATTGGTCAAAAATAGCTGTAATTTATTCAAACATTTAAACTTCTAAAAGTATGACCTGACGTAGCAAAAACAAATTAGAAATTAAAAACAGAAATTTATCAAAAGTCCTCAAATCTTCAGTAATCAAGTAAAACATATCTCAATAAATTGTGAGCTAATCTGGAAATTAGAGTGAGCATTGACCTTACTTTAAATGAGTAAGAATAAAAGTGAAAAAACCAAAGTGATGCAGCAAAATTTAAGATTAAAAGAAATCTATAAATGAAAATATACACCATCCAAAAGATTTGTTTGATAATCAGTAACCGAAGTTTCTTTAAGCAAAAGCAAAAGGAATTACAAATTAATAATGCAAAGAAATTTAGAAAGAATGTAGATTAGAAGTGAATTTTATTAGAAAAAATGTCAGTCTTCATCCAAATACTATTTATGTAAATGTGGCTGTCATTTTAGAAATGCTTCTATGTTCCAGCATGATGATTTCAAACTCCAACCATAAACCATGCAGAGTCCAAATTATCACAGTCTCTAGAGAATAATAGTATCCTCTTCATGAGCATGAATATTTGAGACATCACTGCTGGGATCCACGATTCAGAAGAAAAATCTGGGCCACAAGCTTAGTAATTCCCATTGTGATTCTTTCCCTAAGAAGCCTGACTCATTAGGCATTGATACTAGTCTTTTTATGTCCATTGGACAACAAATTTAGGAGCAATGTACTAATGTTCAGGAATGATTACACAAAATAACACAGCACATAGCCTCCGTAATGTCACAGTCCTTAAAAACAATACCTTCTTCTTTTTGGTCAAGAATATTCAATAGATCACTGCTGTGATCCACGACTCAAAAGAAAAATCTGGGCCACACGCTTAGGAATTACCGTGTTGTTTACCCCATAGACAATAGGGTTGAGGGCAGGTGGCAGCAGGAGGTAGGTGGTAGACAGAAGAATGTGGGTTGAGGGAGCAACGTGTCCAAAACGGTGGCTGAAGAAGGAAAAGAAGGCAAGAGTGTAAAATTCAAGAAAAACAAAAATACGAGCTGCGCATGTGTTAAATGCTTTGAGCCGAGCTTCCTTCTGAAAAACAGCCTGAAAAATGAGGGCATAAGATATGAGGATAAAAATCATGTCAAACCCCAGAATGCTGAATCCCACAAAAAGACCACACATCTTGTTGACTCGCACATCTTCTGCAGCCAGCTTGACCACAGCCTTGTGCTCACAGTAGCAGCGGGTGATGCGCACAGAGTGGAACACATGCAGCCTTTTGCTGAGAATGGGAAGCAGACCAACCAGCACGACGGCTCGGATCAGCACCCCTCCCATCACACGCCCCAGGATGGGAGGTGTGAGGATGGACGCGTGTCTCAGAGGATCACAGATGGCAATGTAGCGGTAAAGGCCATTGCCAACAGGATGCCAGGCTCCATTCTTTGCAAGGCATGGATAAAGAACAGCTGGGCTAGGCAAGCACCGAAGGCCATGGAACAAGACTGGAACCAGAGGATGGCAAACATCTTGGGAGCAACGGCTGCACAGAGTCCTATGTCAGTGGCTGCCAGCACAGCCAGGAAGATGTACATAGGCTGGTGCAAGCTGTGTTCCGCAGGGATGATGATCAGTAAAACGATGTTTCCCAAAAGTGCCACTATGCACACAGCAAAGAAAGGGAACCCAATCCCAAACTGCATTTTCTCTAGTCCAGGAATGCCAATCAAGTTTGTAGTTCTGGGGCTCAAATATGACATGTTCATGGATTTTATAAAGGTTAGTGTTTTGTCTTCCTGTAGTTGATTGTGATACCTGTAGAAAAAGAATATGAATGAATAATGAAAAGGTCTCATTCTTTAGTGTTATTCAATCATTTGCTTTTGGTTTCCATCTACATTGTGTATTGTAAAAAGAAGCACAGTGCCAGTGCTTGTTGTGGTAGGTGGATCATAGTTTCATGAAGTCTTACAATACATGTCATGTTAGCAGAAGTTAAAATTTTGACAGTACCAGAATCATCTCTCTCTCTCCTCTCTCTGGGTCTCTGTCTCTGTCTTGCTCTCCCTCTCTCTGTCTCTTTTCATAATCCTCGAACTGAGCCTCATTCCCAAGTCTGTTTAGCCGTCTCACTAAATTATTAAATTACCCAAGTTGAACTTCTGTCTCGTCCTCCCATGCAACCACACCAGGCTCCCATTTGACTCCTGTTAAAGATGCTGAGAGTACTGATGTAATTTACATCTTTCCTGATTTCTAGATCAATGTGTCGAGAAATCTTCCTTTAGATGTGTCACCTCTTTCCCATTCTAGTGATAAATACACTTTGTCATACTTAGCAGCTTGTATGTGAACCCTGATGGCTCACGACATAACGCTACACAACCTCACTGTTAGACACGCTTCTCCTGTAAGCACAGGCATTTTTATAATGTCTAAAGGAATTTTATAGAGAAGAACATGTTCATTTTATTTATTCACGCATTCTTCCATCAAAATATTTAATAATCCCCTATTTTCAAGTCACATAATGTCACTTTCAGAGGAGATTGAAAGAACGTAGTTTTCCAGTAGACAGCCATGAAAGCTGGTTCTCAGTGTGAATTATGGGCCTTTGAGCAGTTATGCTACGTGTAATAAAATAATGTAGAAGAAATAGCTGTTTCCACGTGAGTTTATAAATTAAAAAAGAATACAGCAGTATATGATTGATGGCAAATGGACAATTTAAAGAAGTGCAGTGTACAATCAAATGCAGAAACTGGCTAGTTTGTACTTTCCATGAAGATAAATAAATTCCTTGAGCTTGGACTCTGTGGCATATCTTACTTTGCATCCTGGTCCCCCTACTTTCTCTATGTAATTATTTTATACTATGAGCAATCATCTATCATTTGCATAGTGAACACACTTTGAATACATTAAGAGCAATGTAAATTCATTCAACAAAGAATTTTTCCCTTTACTCTCAGCTTTATTAGTCACTCTATAATGGTTGGAACCATTTACAACTTTGCTCCAATATCTCTCTAACCAAACACTGACTCCAGTCTGTCCAATAAAAAGATTTCATCTGGAGGAAGTAGAATTGGTGTTTGGGGGCTCTTGGTGTCTGATACAGGGGAAAGACTTTTGTTCTTGTGGAGAGCTTACTTCAAATTCACATTTGTTTCTAGCCCAACAATTTTTGCTCTACTCTAGATAGTTTTGTCCTCAGCCAGCTCCCACCTTGGTTTAGAAATTTTGTCAGAACCATGGCAGAGTATTCACATATAAAGTCCATCAAACACATGTTCAAGGTAACAAAAGCCAAAAGTAAGAAGAAAAAGAGAAAAAAAAGAAGAGGATGAAGAAACTCAGCTTGATACCATCGGAATATGGAGGGCAGCAGCCAACAGCAGTGACATTTCATCAACTATCATCATTAAAATGAATAAAGGAACTTACGTCCATGCACTTGACAATGGTCTTTTTATACTGGTAGCACCACATAGAGAGGTTGATGAGGTCTTAGTCCTCCAGAGAAGTTAGCTGCTGCCAAATTGTCTGATTCAAGAATTTCCCTGAAATCTGGCTATGGAAATATCTTGGTATCAGTTCAGATGGAATTTTTGTTGGACATTCAGATGCCATTGGACTGAGAGATCAATGGGAACCAGTGTTTCAAGATGAGAAAATGGCCTTACAGACCTCAAACAGTTGCTTTTTAAAAGAAAAATAAGTGATACTTGAAAAAAAAGTAAGTCATTTTTATTGTGATATAAATGCCAATCCTTGTGGAAAAGTAAAGCAATTAAACCTAAGCTTGGACATAGTAACCACTCAGCAAAATATATGAAGTAAAATCTTACATAAATAGAAGGAGAAATAAATAATTCAGAAGTAATAGTGAAAATGTTAATGTGTGGCTAATAACAGTTGATAGCATTGGTAGACCAAAGATAAATAAGGAATCAGTTTTTTCCAGAATGAAAGAATACACATTTTTCAGGTGTGCATAGAATATTCTCTAGAATAGAAAATATGCTAGAACACTAATAAAAATTAAAAGGATATAAATAATAAAAAATTTGTTCTTGGACCATAGGGTAATAAGACTAGACAACCCCCAAAATACTGAGGAATTCACAGTATGTTAAAATGAAATAACACATTCTTCAACAATAAATTAATCAAATATAATTAAAACATCAGGAAATAATTTGACATTTTGTTGTACTTTGGTTTAACAAAAATTATAGCAAATGATAAAACGTATGGGATGCAGCTAAGTTATCACTCTAAATTAGAGTACAGATCTCAAATCAGTAACCAAAACTTTGGTCTTGAGATTCACAAAATGATTAACTAAACAAGTTAAAGAAGATCACTTATAAATTGGAGGTGTGGAATTAGTATAATAGATAATTAATTATATTAATATAATAATATAATTTATATAATATAATATAATATAATATAAAAAAACAGGGAAATAGTTTCAGTGTACACTGAGTCATACAAATACTGCAAAAATGCAACAAATGTAGAATGTGAACATGAGTGTGTTCTCCAAGGACAGTCGCGTCCTAAATGAACAGTAAGAACAGCTGCTCACCATGATGTACAGTTTCAGAGCATAGCTAAGGTTAGTGACAGCTATTGCAGATTTCCTCTGAGCAGTTGCCAATAAAGTGAACCTGCAATGCACGTTTTCATGTGTCACACTGTCCTGTTAGTTTCCTATTTCCTTACTTCACAATTTTTCATGCTAAATTGTCAACCTATTTTTAAACAAGTTACTATGGTATCCATTTCATCTTTATATAATTTCCAGTATTGGATGTGGAAATTTTAGTTCTCAACCCTTTATTTTAATTTTGCAAATTTGATTCTATAAAAGGGTTTTGTCACACATTGACTTAGTGCGTTTTCCCTATGTATATACTTAAAAATATGGAGACATCCTTCATAAATGAAGAGTTGCCCTTTTCTGCACATCTGCACTGTCAAAGTTAAAACCTGTCAGCTGTCAGCTGTTTAGGAAACTGCATATGCAGTAGAGACTTATCCTGATTTTTTATTAATCCCATCAAAACTCTACATTGTCCATCATAGTATGTTAGATGACCTCAGTTATAAAGCAGTTTGCACTTAATTAACAGCTATAGCAATATGTATTTTCATAATTTTATTTTCTAAACTACTTAGTTATGAATGGTTCATTTTCCCATAACTACTATACCAACATCTGTCACTAGTATACTCAGGTGTTTGTCTGGCAAAAATGTGTATGTTATTGTTACCCTTTTGCTGTGTGTAATGAACCATGAAGTTTTCTATCATATTTTCTGTTTTTCAAATAAATCTCTACTTAAATGTGTAACTAAGTGTCTTTCAAATAAGAACAATTATATTTTAAGAATTTTGAAGTTTCAGAATTTCAGTGTTCACAATTACAGTGCTTGTTACATGACCCAGAATATGGCCCAAACTCTCAGGTGAATAACAGACAGATTATGTATACATTGTGGGTACAATGCAGAAAGGGATAATTCACATCTCAGGTTGGATGAAACTGGAAAATACATGTGGTTCATAATTCAAAAATTCTGAATTGTTCATTTCTGAAATTTTCTACTTAAAATTTTATACCAATATTGATGGTGGGTAAATGAAACCATGAAAATGAAACTACAGACGTTGCAGAATAAAGGTTTGTCTTTACAGGTGAACACCTATTAATGTATTCCTCCACATTAATAGGCTAGAGAGCAAACAACGTGACTGCATCAACTGATACATAACAGCATTTTATAATTTCTAATAACCTTTTGTAATAAAAACACTTAGAAGATTAGTAAAACTCAACTTGAGAAAAATGAAAAAAAAACAGAAAGCAAAAGTAAACCCACAGCTGTCATCACATATAAAGGCAAAGTACCCTGTATTCTCAAACCAAGACCATGAACAAAACACATTTACTCCTTCTACTCCTATTCAATATCACGCTGCAAACATAGCTAGTACCACCATACCAAAAACTAAAAGGTATTTATAATAGAAAGGAAACAATAACATTTTTGTTTATAGATGACATAAATACTTTCATAGAAAATTCCAGCAAAACAAGAAAGAAGTCTGAAAGAATAACCAATTATATTCATGTTGCAGGATAAAAAATGACAGTCTTTTCCCATATACCAAAGGACAATTAAAAATATAAATTAAAACCTTGTACTATTTACAATAGCACCAAAATAAATGCGGTAATTGGGCTGCAAAGGCTGGGTGGGCATAGAGCCAAGACCACGAGGACAAAGGACAATGCCACCCTGACAGGACTGTGCTTCCTGGAAGGTGAGCTTGGCACAGCCCATTTGGAAGTTCCTGCACCAGGCCTGCCACCGTCACAGACTGAATCAATTATTCTAACCATTTATTAACTATTTAATAGAGCTACAGGGAAAATACACTATGACTGATGAAGTTTTCCACACAACTTTGGCATATAAAGAGTCCAAAGTTAGCAAAAGAACTGCTCTCCAGGACGAGCTGAGAAGAGCAATCATAGCCCGTTGGCCAGGCAGCGGAGTTCAGAGTACTCAGATGACTTCGAAAGAGACGCTGTTTCCTTATGTGATTTTTCTGATACCTCAGTAGATGAAAATTCAGTTAAAAATAAATTATTTTCATATGTCTGATGAAGAAAACAATTCTCCACAACCATCTTTTTTGAAAACCAACGAAATCGAACAGTGACATAAGGAAAGAGGAGCCAGAAGTTGCCACCAAGAACCATGAAGA